>ARYC01004094.1:0-10376 GCA_000711775.1 Oxytricha trifallax
TATATTTTATTTAGGGTATTGTTAGCAAGTATATTGTCTATAAGTATTTACAAATAATATAAACTACGAATTAATTTAGTGATTCCTATTGGGAGGTTCGCATATTCACTCTTATTTACTTAATTACCAGCTATTTACTGATAAGTCATCTACTCATCTGTCGAGGTCGTTCTTATCGAGCTTGTTCTTTGCCTTCTCTTGTCTTTGAGCTTTCTCGATCTTGGCGAGTTGAGCCAATTAGTCGGCTTTCTTGCCTTAATGTTAGACTCCACCTCTCTTCTTCAAGGCTTCCTTGATGGCAGCTTCCTTTTATTCAGCAGTCAATTCTTTGTGCTCCTCTTGAGTAGCAGCAGTAGTATTAATAAATACTATAGATAATAATCTAAAGTAGTGTCCTTGGTCTCTTCAGCCTTCTTCTTCTTGTCCTTCTTCTTTTTCTTCTTGGCAGCTTCACTGCTTCCAGTTGCGCCTTCTGATGGTTATTATTGCTTTTTCTCTTCTACTGGTTTTGGTTGTTCTTGAGCAGGGACTGAGCCAAGGAGTGCCTCTAATTCTTCCAATTCCTTTTGCTTTTGCTCCTTCTTTGACAATTTCTTTGCTTATGGTTTAGCTTGCTCCTTGATCTCTTCTTGTTGAACTTAGGTCTCTTCCTGCTGTTGGTCTTCTTGTTGCTCTTCCTCTTCATCTGAGTCAACTTAGAAAGCTCCCATATTCTTTCTCTTTCTTTGCTTCTCCTCCTACAATCATAAATTGTTAATAATCCTGATTTTTGAACAAAAATGCTTATCGAAAATGTAACAAGGATTGAGTGATGATAAATTCTGATCAAACAGAGATTCCAAAAAAAAGCTGCATTATGGTATGGTTAGTGAAAGTAACCATATATATGCGCACTTTTCCAGAATTACTCATCGTAGATTCTCACTCCAATTCACCAAGCAATTTATGTGCATCTACCTTACCTTTTTATCTTGAGTTTGAGCTCTATCTGGGATGACGAAGCTAGTGACAATATAGTCACCTTTAGCAGTCTTTTGTCTTGGCTGAGGTGGGGCATAGGTCTTCTTCTCCTCCTCTTATGCCTTCTTCTCTTCCAATCACAATCACTGCATATATTAAACATCCAATATGTAATAGAATTTTTGAATGTCTTCTTCCAGTTCTTCTTCTTTCTTGCACCATCAGTTGAGGCATCAGCATCATCGGTCTTGTCGGCATCATTGGCTCCTGAGACACCAATCTCCTCGTTTTGTTCTTCCTCGTCACTCTCTGACATCTCAGCCCAGTTTTGGTCTTTCTTTAGTTCTTCTTGTTGCTTAGCTTATTCCTGTACTTCTGCCATTGTTGTTATTAGTAATGATATTCTTTGGTAATTATTAAAAGATATAAATATATGATTCCTAAAGTATTTATTAATCATATACTATCACTTCCTTAATTTATCTCATTCACTGTCTTCATTCTATAAAAAAATAAAAAATACATATAATAAATAATCATTATTTTTAGCTTATTGTTATTTTTAATTTATAGCAACTACAAAAAAGATGATATCTCCGATAATCTAATATTTATCATTTTTTAAGTCAAGTGGAAATATTAAATATATTATTTTGTGTTTTATTTTGATTTTGTTTTTTGTAATTTGTATCAACTCATTATCGTGATAATCATAAAAGAATACAATAAATATTTAAATATCCTTTATTATAATAAAAATAATGACTTTAGTTTTTATTAAATATTACTTCTGCAAACTTCAAATTGACTATACTTTGTGAAAGAACAGCGATATACTAAATTAATTTCATAATTATAAGTGATGATTTTAATTGAATATAAATATCAATTAATATTTATTATTACTACCCGTAACAAAATAATTCTTACAAAAATATATTATATGTTTTATTTTTTAAATTTATATAATTGTTCTAAGTCGTTATTTTTCTGATAAAAATTATGCATACAAATGGCATAAGTTTAAGTGTTTAAATTTGATTAAGATTTGATCTAAACAACTTTAGTATATCAGTAATAAATATTCAACAAAATGTATAAGCAAACAAATTAAACTACTTAAATTAATTCTATAAACCAAAGGTAAATAATTTGTAGTATATACTCTTTAAATATCAAGTTAAAGAATTTTTACTTATTGATATTTTCTAATAATTTATTTAATAAAAAATATCTTAAATACATGTAGGTTTTGGATCTTCATAATTATCGAGGCCTAGCTCCTCGCAAAGATGAATATTTTATCAAAATTTAGGAGGATAAATAAAATATAATTATAAAGAGTTTTTTTATAATTAAAGTGAAAAAAACTAATAGGAAAGAGATATTGAATAAGCTACTATAAACCCGACTTCCCTATGACAAAAACCCATTATAAATCAATCATATCTGCAAATCAAATTCATAAATCAGGTATCTAACTAATAATAAAAGTGTTTAAATTGAAAATAAAATATGTATCAAAATAAGTAATTGCAAGGTTAGAGTAAGTTATTTGTCTTTTCCAATACTCTAAACCATAATAAGATTGATATCGCCGTAATATTTTCGTAATTATAATTATTAATTGCAATCTAAGGAATAATTTATGATGATATTATAGATCTCTGCCTCTGTCTATTCAATAGTCTTCAACTTCAGCTACTAAATTTTCAACATGCTTTCTATATTTTTCAATCATTTCTGGGTTTAAAACTTCTAACTCGCCTAATCTTTCGAACATTTGGAATGCGTAATCTTTTGAATTAGGGTAATCTATCAAGGTGTCATGGAAATTTGCCATTGATACATGAATACTATAAAATTTATAAGAAAACACAGAAGATAATATTATAATAATCTTACCCTTCTAGAAGTTGCTCTTTGGTAAAGAATTTCTCTTTAAGTAGCAAATCTTCAAAAATAAGCTTGAAAATTTGGTTCCATCCTGGTAAATCCTGTGAAAAAGCGTTGTTCAAGATATATCCAACGAAAACGAAACCTTAAATTTGAGTTTCTTTGCTAATATCTAAGAAACTAGTCTTTCCATACTCGTAGTCGTTGTTCTCTTTATACTCTGCGAAGTAATTAGCAATCTTTCTTCTGACTTCTTGTGTTGGCTTTTGGTTGTTGTACTTTTCGAAATTCATTCCAATTACATTTGTTTCATTCATTGAAACCTTTCTGCCAATCATTTTTGTAACATTTTCATCTTCCTCAGATTCTGATTCTGAGTAGACTACTTTATTTCCTTTCTCACTGCTTCCATCTGGTTTGAGATCTCTGAGGAGTGATGTTAGAGTATTCTTCTTTAAACTGCTGTTGCTGCCATGATTTTTGTTTTAATACTTCAATCCACCTTCAGTTTTTGAGCCACTTCCATCTGTTTTGCTGTTTGAAGGGGTTTTTTCTTGATTCTTCTTAACATACATGTACCCGTCATTTTGACTGTTTTCAGTTCCCTTTCTTCTCTTTCCTGAGCCCATATTTTTCTTGACTGCCTCTTCACTTAAAATCATATCCTTAGGTACATATTTGTATTGGAAACCTTCGCTATCAATCATCAATCTCTCCTCATATATCACTTCTCTCCATGAGTTTGGCTCGTTGTAGATATCCATCAAATCTTGAATCTTAAACTTTATTCTAGATGACATGCTGTCGCTGTTTCTATAAGAAAACAGTCTTTGTAGGGTTCCTTCTACATATTCAAGATTAATTGCGCAGTTTTTAATTGATTTTCTCTTGGCAGCTGCTCTTTTCTCAGCTGATGCATTTATTTGATTCATATGCTTCTCATTTTCCTTTTCCTGTCTTGCTTTCTTCGTAACATGTGTGGCAATTTTAGTGAGCATTTGACATAAAATCTCAACACTCTAATCGTTCTAAAGATCCTCCATAAGTGAAGCAATGCATGTCATGATGATTCCTTCTGGAATTTGATTGTGCAAGTATAGTTCAACAATTAGCTACATGTTTCCAAAAAGTTGAAGTTTTTGTCTGTGTCTTAAGTCACTTTCGTCAAATACAAAGAGCATTTGCTTATTGAAATCTGATTCTATTGCATTTTAATTATAATTTACTCTTATACCATAGAGCATAATATAATTACTTACATTTGCGATAATCTAAATATAACATTTGATGAGTTTTACTCATCCAACTACATGCTTGCCTTTCTACTCTTCCTCTGTTATTCCTCCTTCTCATACATCTTGTAGAATTGCTTCTGACACTTCATAAGCAACAATTTCTTGAAGTTCATTTCTTTGTTCTCCTTGTCATTGTACTTCTTGAACAATTAAATGCAGAGGCGCACGTACACCTCCAAGTAAGCTACCTCAGTAGTTGCCTTCATAAAGATAATTTTCATTAGCTCGTTTATTATCCAAATCAATCATATTTAGAAGTATATCTATCAAAAGGGCGTTTTATTTTATAATAAATCCATCATTTAAGGGAATATATTGTGGGAGGAAAAACATTTGATAAGTATATGTTTATTATATTATATAATAACAGTGATGGAGTTATTGCATAATCGTTTAAAATCTTCTTTGAAACAGTGTCAAAGTTATCATTATATTCAAAAAGCATATTTGTTTAAATTTGAAATATATTCAATTAAAATTAAGTAAAATTTAAGTAAAATAGAAACAACAATCAAATTAATAATATACGTAATATTGCAATAATACAATTTTTTATTAATAAGTGATATATGAAAAATTCAAAGAAATTACAAATCAATAAAGATTTGAATATTTATTATATTTTATAATAATAAAATGTCAACTTGAAATTAGAAGAGTAAATAAAGCAAATGAAAGATTTTTATAATGTATTATTTAGATTACATTTGAAAACTTTATTATTTTTATTATTATAAACTTTATTTCCTATATATTTCCATTTTTCTAATAAAGATTTTCGAAGTTGGAGTTATTTTCTTTGTAAGCATACCATTTATGTGAATAATTAAATTATGAAACCGACATTACCTAGAATATGTTCTTTAATTAATTTTATCTCTTAATTATTTAATTATTAGCAAATTATAAATGAATTGAATAATTTAATTAAAAATTTAATTAAGCTGCAGTTAAAAATAATTGTGATGGTTAATAGTTTATTGGGAAATCTATGATTATTGATATATTTAAAATTAATTGAAGTAAGTAAATTATTATTTACTTATAAAAACATTTTGATTTAAGTAATAACTTAAGTTAAAATAAACGAAATTATATCAAATCAATATATCACTTATAACAATAATGGCTCTCCAATTATAGATCAATTATATATAGAAAATTGGCTTGAAGACCCTTCTTTTATTAATATTTGTGTTGTTAATTCAACCATCTTAGTAAGCCCCGAGAGACAAGACTGCGATATGTTCGAAGTATCCCTCGTACTGCGAGTATAAAGAAAATGCTTGCCTAGCGGCATTTCAAAAAATGGCTCTTAATGTACTGCAATACCCTTATTTGAATATGATTATGAACTCGACTATGATGTTGGGAGAGATCGGCAATTATATATAATAAATAAATTCATTCCTTACTATAGCAAGTCTTGGATTAAATTAAAAACAAAGATTGAAAAGTTAAAATTAGACATATTTTTATTTTTTTGACCAATTAAAAGGCATGTGATGCGGATTAATAAGATATCAGTTCTTATGTTAGTATCTTTTAAATAATCTTAAAATATAGATTTTAAGAATCTACATGAACATCACACATATACCAACTTTCGTTAGAGCAGGCCTATGTCTGCCTAAAGCTTGCACCCAAGATCAATACTATAGTTTCGGGAATACACTTCAGAACATAATAGACAACGTGCTTGCAGAATTCAATGAAAAATACTATTTTGAAAATCCACTGACTAAAAGGGATACCAAATTCAGCATTCAAATAAGAAGAAATGATCAGTATAACAAATAGTGGATTTTAAGATACTCGTATTCTAAATTATAAGTATATTTACAACATATTAATTGGATGAAGGAGACAGAGATACCATTTTTCATGTTTGTGACTGTTCTTTCAATAATAGTCTGCATGATTTTCACCTTTCCCAATCTTTATATTTAATTACATAATAATATCAATCATATTCACTCTTCTGGAATTTGAATGAATCCTAATGATCCATATTTTTTTAATCTAATTGGTATCGTCAGAAATTCTATGTTCAATAAGCACTATCGACTTTAGAGAGAAATAGAGAGCAGCACTTAAAAATCCAAAAATAAAAATGAAAGAAGACTTACCGCGGACAAATATTTCTTCAAACCATCAAACATGACTCCAACTAAGCCTCTTTAAAATGAGAAATAATTAAGTCCTTCAGAATAATCATCTTCAATTTTTATTAATTTATCTTAAATCATTTGGTAAAAAAGAGATGATTTTATGAAAATCTTTTTAATATTTTGATAAATAATTTACAAATTATTTATTTATAATACCCCATTGATAATTTCAAGTTTTTAAAAAAAAGTTATTTATCTATAGTCTAATATTATTTATTTTTATCTTCCCCTATTGGAGATGTGATAGGCATAAGAATAAGAAAAGATACCAATGATTATAATTAGCAGGGTTACAATTCACCAAAAACGACTAAATTTTAATAATCAAGAATTAATAGGCTAAATGACTTAGGGGATAACCCCACAAGAATCAACAGTCATTAAATTGATATATAAAAGCTGTTCCCTAATGTTAAGAATTTAATGTCATAATATACACCTCATAGGATGAACAGTCAAACTGGGCCTAACTTAGATCCATAAGCAGTTTATAAGATAAATAATATAAAATAAGTTAAGTTCAATCAAAATTCTTGGTTTTACTAAATTATATTATAAAAATAAGTTGACCATAATAAAGTTGAGATTGACGTGTTTGACTTTACATCTTAAAATAATAATCCCACTCTAGCCAGACTAAATAACTTTGATGTTCAATCAGTGACTAAACTTTTTAAGATTGAAAGATTTATGAAAATTTGAATTTTTTTCATCCTAAAATTGATTTTTCCTTTTAGTATTTAGCAGATAAAATTTAATAATTGCTTTTTGTTTAAGTTTAATAGTGAAAAATTGAGAAGAAAGGCATCAATGAGTGAGATGATAGAAAATGAAAATTTTATGCGTTAATTTTCTATTATGAGAGCATTCAAAGACTTAACGACCTCTAGGATGTCTTAAAGCGAAAGAGACAAAAATATTGTTGATCTCGACGCACTTGAAGGTTTTAAGGCATTAAGTATGCTTAATTTTGTTTGCACATTAACTGGTTACTTTGTTCTTTTGGCTTTTAATTAAAAATTTAAATACAAATTTGAAGCTCCAGCATCGAATGTTTATACAGTTTTTTCTTGGGCAAAATCTATATTCATAGCATTTATCATAAACAATAATGTGTTTGCTGAGGGATTTATTCTCATTTCCGCTCTTATATCAACTAATATGATGCTTAAGGTTTATGCCAAAAATGGCAAGCTAACTTTTAGAGATACAAATTAATGAAAATATTTTTATCTAATTAACTCAATTATTCTTAGTTTATATAAAAAACCTATTTAGATATTAGGAATCAGTTTTGTGGTAAATTCTTGAGAGTTGTTCCTCTCTATTATTTAATGTTTTTCTCAGTTTGGACTATTTTTTCTCGTTTAAGTGACGGTCCATTTTGGCATTAATACAAAATATTCTATGACAATTGTGAAACATACTGGTGGACTAAGATATTTTTATTTATATTTATTTTATTAAAATAATCAGATATTGTTGATAGGTAATTTACACCCATTCAAAACTGATATTGTATATGGTTGTTTCAACTGGACTTGGTTTAACATATTTATATACATATATATATATAAATCATTTTAATAATTATAATGGTTTTTAGAATGTGATATCTAATTATACTTCTTAATCCCAATTTAAGTGTTAATTTACAAGAGAAGTTGGAAAATATCGATTTTATTCAATTTCATGCTTGTGGGATTAAATATGATATTTGTTGGATTATCGACTGTTCATTATGGATTTCATGCGAATATTCTTACTATTGGCAACGCTGATGTTTATTCCTACTTCATCACAAAACCAACAAAATATATTGAAAAATATTGATAAAAATAATAGGCATATAAATATTCTTAAAACCTTACTATAGAGTAACTCCACATTGCTTTGGAGTATGAGAAAATTTAATTTATTTTATATATTTTTATAAAAGAGTAAGATTTTGATAGGAAAATTGAACCAAAAAAATAAATATTAAATAATGCCAATTATAATTTAAAAATTTAATGTAATTAAAAATGAATAAATTTGGTTTAATATTGTGCAAACTGTCAAACATTATATTGGGGATAATTTCAGAACAATTTTAAATTATATAGACTTTGATTTTAATTTAAAAATATTGAAATTCAAATTTATTGATAAGTTTCTAATTACTTCATGGAAAATTATTCAATAAATAACTATAACGCTAAATTTTAACTCCTAGTTCATTATATAGTATAAAGTCATAGAATTAGGTATATTATAATACAACATACCAAGTATATAATAAATAATCCCCCACTCAAAATACATTATTAAAACATGAATATTAATAATTGAAGTATGCCTTGGTTTTATTTATGAACATATCTTAAAATACAGAGCATTCCGTGACAATCAAAACCCCAAAACCCTTTCAGTAGTTTTGATTGATAAAAGTAGACTATTAGTGCATACTTTATTAGGGTTTTAATAGGGTTTATGTAGGGGTTTAGGGTTATAATGTAATGTAAATAAGTGTGTTATACAAGTGTTTTATTTTTATTATTCACTCAAACAGTACTTTGGCATCATGAGGTAGCTTTCTAAACTTTATTTCTCCTATCCAACTTACAATTTAGTCTATTGTATGGTCAGCTTTATTCTTGTCTTAATATTGCTGTATTCTCTGTTTTGAATCTTTCTCTCTTTTGCAGCTATAGTAATCATTTCTTGCCATATCGCATTCACAAATTATTGCTGCTAGTGCCCATATATCCCACTTAATATCACCATCTCTCCTGTCCTCTCTTTCTGGAAAGTATCCAGGAGTACCATACAAGTTGCCAAGTCCTGAAGCTTCAACTCTCTGTGATCTATTGAAATCTATTATTACTACTCTGAGAGGTGAAAAGTCAAGCATTATATTCTCAGGCTTCAAATCTCTATGAACATATCCAAGAGTGTGCAGCTCCTCAATGCCTTTGCAAACATTTGTAAGAATAAGAGGTAACTACTTTGGTATCCTTTAATCTTAAATGTAGTCTCTTAATGTCATTTAGTATAGAGGAAGACGAAAAGCTACATGATCTTGAGCAAGCAGAATAGCATCGAGCTTTATTATAAATCTGCACTATCTATCTCTTGACTTCGTAAGTGCTTGGTATTCATTTACGAATTCCATTTGATACTTGTCATCGCATTTGAAGTAGTTGAACGGATATATCTTGTATGCGAACTACTTATCTGTTATGACTTTCTTCTCAAATTTATCCTCAAGGATAAGATAACTTTCTTTACACTCTTTAAGGTCAATTATATTCAATATTGGAAGTTTAAGTGCATGCATCTTAAGAGTGATTTTTACTATCTCTGAGGCTGGGAGGTTTCTTACTGCTTTAATAAGTTTATTTTCTTTCTTTACTCTTTGTTCCAAACTTTCTAAAGGGTCTCTTGACTTTCTTTTTTAAAGGAAGACCTCACCAGTCTCTGGATCTATTACTTCAAAATTCTTGTCATGATGGTTTTATAGATGAACTTTTAGATCCCTTGAATGATTGTATTACTTATTGAAGCAAGGGCAGAAATACTTTCCATCTATCTTATCATCCTTAAGATAGAGCTTGGACTTGTTAGAATGCTGCTCTAAGATATGACGCTTAAGAGCAGATTTATAAGTGAAGTTCTTCTCGCACTATTCACATAAATATAATGCTTTTATTTCTTTTTTCTCTTCCTCCTCTTCAACCATTTTCTTTGGAACTTCGCATTAAATTTCTTAGTTCTGTATTTCTATTTAACAACTGAATTGCTATTCAAAGTCTGATACCTAAAGTTAGAAAATTTCAGATTCGTACTAGGTAGAGGCTCGCATGTCTCAATTTTCTTTTGATTCATGAAAGAAAGTTTTTGCTGGCTAATGCCAAGCAATGCCGCTTTTCTAAGTAAGTTACCTCATTTTATAATAACTATTAATAATTATACAAGCTATTTAAATTCTACCTTTATACAAGAGTATGAGCATATCCTCAAAGGTTTAGAGAGGTTTAGTGAGAACAGAGTACGAGACATTAGTTTTATATTT
>ARYC01004095.1:0-46203 GCA_000711775.1 Oxytricha trifallax
TCTAAAATCTCAATTACCAATTAGTAGAAAAGCTTGTTAACACTAAAATTTATATAATCGCAATGAATACGTGGTGCGTAAATATGCTTTCATTTCAGCTAGATATAAATTTTATAATTTATGGTTATTAAAAAAGTACTCATTTTGAAAAGAAGTTTGATTTTTGTCATTTTTTTGATAGTAGTCTGGCTCTAAAATCTCAATTGTCATTTAGAAGAAAAGCTCGTTAACACTCAAATTTATCTTATCGCAATGAATACGTGGTGCGTAAATATGCTTTCCATTTCAGCTAGATATACTTTTTATAATTTATGGTTATTAAGAAAGTACTCATTTAGAAAAGAAGTTTGATTTTTGTCATTTTTTTGATAGTAGTCTAGTTCAAAAATCTCAATTACCAATTAGCAGAAATGCTCGTTAACACTCAAATTTATCTTATCGCAATGAATACGTGGTGCGTAATTATGCTTTCCATTTCGGCTATTTATACTTATTTTTTTTTAGGATTTTTAAATTATTAGCTTAATATTCTTTTAGAATAGAGAATTAATTAACTTAATTATAATATTTGAATATAAAGTAAGATAAAGAATGTTAATTAAGGTTCTTTTATCTTATGTTATTTTATAATTGATTATAATATAAAATCCTCTCATTTTCTCTTAATTATACTTTTTGATTATCTTTTTTTTATCGCTGTTGATTTATTTTGAAGTTATTTGTTTTACAATTCAATAAAGTTCTAAGTTTATGAATATATACGAGTTTTTTGGCATAATTAAGCATTAACTTGTCTTAATTACAATTAATGGCGTTAATACCTCCAAATTGCAATTTTGTCCTGAATTAGTTATAATTTTATTGACAATTTTCAGAATTCTTATTGAAAAATGAATCTAAACATAATAACAACAACGAGTTGAGGTTATTTTCCAGAGTTAGACATTGCATCTTGTTGATTAGAATTTAGAGTGGTTACTCAAATGCAAAAAATATTGATTCTTGCTTCTTTCTACAAGAAATTGAGTAGATTTCGTTGAATAATCAAATAAAATCTTTTTCAATTCCTCTTACTGATCTATTCAATGAATTGCCAGCCTCTCATTACATTTTGATAAATTATGAGGTAGAAAGAGACCAAATACACCTATTATGAGGTTTTTTTTAGGTATTAAGACAATTAAGATAGAGCTCCTTCTTAATTAAGACAGCATATTAATAGTATATAATCTTAATTTTTGAATTTAAATTTTTAAATAAAGCGGCAAAAGTATGTTAAACCCTAAAAATTGGAAATTCTTGAGGCCTCAATGAATTTTAAAAGCCTTAAAAGTGATTTAGCTTCAGAAAACTTCAATTCTATTATATCTCTTGAGTTCTAGAAAAGACCCCCTCAATCTGTCATTTAATAGAGAGTTTATAAAGGAGATTAATAGACTGAAGAGAACCTATCACACCCTGAGAGAAAAAGAGGAAGAAAGCCATAATATTTAGACGCGAAATTTCCAGAATTGATTGACAAGCAAAACTAATTCTACCTCATTACAGCTATGATATAAGCAAGATACTCGAAATGGAGGAATTCAAGCCTTTGATTGGATCACAGGACTTGTCTAGGTATTTAAGCAAGTTTATCCTCAATAAAATTACCAAGAATTAAACGAAATCGGTCAAAGACAAGAGCATTGGGAAAATTTCCTAAACTAAACATTTGATTAATAATCAAACTGACTTCATTGAAGTCGGTATGCCGCACTTTCCTGGAGAAGACCTAAAGCCAGTCCAAATTGATAATCTTAATTCTCAAGTAAATTATTGCGCCAAGATACAATCTGAAATAACCTCTTTTTATATTAGAGAATATATGATACTTAAGCCTTAGGGTAGACAAGACTTTATACATAAAATATTCAATAGGAACAGCTAAAGTTTAATGGAATTTCTATGAAATTTAAAAACTGCTTGTTCAGAAAACTTATATGAGAACATGTTCAGTCTGATTTATGAATTGAACATGAGCTCAAGCGTAAACCTATCAATAAAGACAAGTCTCTTTTTTTCCTCATTGCTCTATTACAACCTAGAGATTATAGAAATCGATTAGGACTCTTAAAAAGTTCTATGCTGTTGCTTGCTCAAAGACCTAAAACTGAGCAAGCTCTCGGGCTATCAATCTATATTTTAATTAATGATCTATAATGTCTGGAAAAGCTCTAAGAAGAAATATTTAATTTGGATATGAGCAACATCGGAATTATTCCTCTTATGATTGGGACGTTTTAGCTAGACTCGCTGGCTGTAAGATTACTGCCTAATCTCTACTGTGTTTGAATAAAGCTTTTATCTAAATAAAAAAGGAGGATCAAGGCTTAAGACTAATTCGTGATGTGCCAATCAACGTTGTTGGGGACTATATTTAGATATGCGCTCTTTCAAGTTCCCCTTCTTTCTAAAAACTTGACAAATTTATAAACACAATGAGCGAGATCTTTATACAAAAATGGGATTACATTGATTAAGAGGACTTTACTTTTTTCTTGCAATCAGTGTCTCTTGAGCTAAAGTAGCGTAATCCACTCTGGGTAAACAAGATCGATAAGCTCTCTGAGCTTAGTAACAACTTGGCATTTATCTAACAAGAAAAAGGAATTAGATACAGGAGAGATATCATTATTAATTGCCTTAAAGCAAATTTTACAATGCTAAACTATCTTATGCATACACCAAACAAAGCAAATGAATTCAAAGAGTAGGAGCTCAAGTAGATAATAAGTAAGAATAAGAAACTGAACTCAGATTCTATATAAGTTTAAGACTTTTGTTTAAAAATGCAATTGCAAGCTTTTAACGAATCAAAATAGTGAAATTATTCTAGTAGTTAATAGGATTTTCTTTCCTGTCACTTCAAAAACTATGCTTGAATTTCCTAATGTGGCAAAACTAAAAGTTTACTTTCATTAATTTTGGGGTGGGAAACGGAAAGAATCTTTTATGTTCTACCTACGCAATATTACGAGCTTAGCAGCACATAGAACCTGCTTTCGTGATTGGAAAGAATGAGCATCATGTTTTGAGGGATGAGAAAAACTTTGAAAAACTTATCTCTAAATGTTAACGTCAATTAATACAGCTCTTTGCCTGGTGTCTATTACCTGACTCAAAAGGTGCTTGAAAACGTGTCCGCAAATTAAGACTTCAAGGATATTTGGAAGAATTCGTTTGTGATTATAGATAAGTATGATTGGATCTTGTTAGAAGGGTGTGTTAAATAAATTGGAGATCTGTTTGATTTAATTTCTACTGCGAAGAGGATCGTTGGTATCACTGGCTCCGTTATTTCACAAAAAGAACTGAGCTGCCTAAAGGTTGCATTTGATACGGAGGATACTGTGCTTCCAAAACTAAGCTGTCTGAAGGGGATAAGAGAGTTAAGTTACAACAGGAACTGGTTTCATAAATTAAGTGGGTTATTGCAAGAGAATTAACGAGATATGTCTCAAATATTGTAAGCTGACTCCTGTTTTGATAGTCGCTCAATAGTCTTACACAATAATAGAGAATTACTTTAAAAAGTTTGCATACATTCCTTTCCATTCTATGAAAAATATTAAAGGCCCTAAGCTTGAGGTCTAGTTCGAATAATAATTTTTTCAAAAGAACATTGATAGGCAATTCGGAGTGTTTTTCATGAACGAGCAATAAGGAAGAGGAACTGATTTCAAAACTTATCATAAAATCAAGTTAAAACTTATCATAAAATCGAGTTTAATGGAGAATTATTCTTGATCGTTGGTGATGTGTTTTCTACTAGGTCACTTGATTAAATTATTGGGAGGGTCGGAAGACTTAACAAGAAAGGCACTTATTAACAAATAATATACAAGCAAGGTTGTAAGGAAACAGTAGAATAGGTCGTCTAATTTTAATAGCAAGTCATGGAAAATTAAGCACATTTAAACTGGGAGCGCTTTTAACTTGAAGGGAAGCTGGGTGGGAAGTTTCCTGCCCCCTTCGGAAGTTTCCTGCCCCCAACATTAATTTTAAATGTTTTGCAATAAAAATATTAGAAATAAATAAATTTCATTTTCAATTACTATAACCAAGTACTAAACAAATTTTATTAATATATAATTTTCAAGGTACATGATTATTCTTTATCAAATTATATATATATATATAATAAACAAGGCTAAAATAATTGTTTTTTATTAATAAATAATGTCATTTTCATTAAATTTTAAATTCATTATCAAGGTAGAAATGATATTTGAAGCTAAACTAAAAATAACTATATCATAATTGATGATAAAGATTCTTTGAAAATTATGGAAAATTACATATTTTTATGTATGGGACAGGAAACTACCTTTTTGGGGGCAAGAATCTTCCCCCCTTGGATGCATATAAAATTTTGGGGCAGGAAACTCCCCCCCCCGGGAAGCTAATCAAAACCGATGCAAGATATTAAAGGCTCAAGAATGGAATGTACAGCAGCTATTGATGTCTCCATAAATGCTAATGAAGTCAGTGTTCATTCATTTTAAAATCATGATAGATCCATTCAAAATATAATGAATTCAAGTAGAAGCTAAAGTGAAAATGCCTAATTAAATGATTAAAGGTGCTGGTAGTTATCTCATAGTAACCAAGTCCCTTCATAAGAATAGCCCAAGATTATGAAAGTTGCTAGCGAAGCATCAATTTCAGAAAAATCTCTCCCTCTTAGTGAAAATGAAGATAACAAGTCAGCTGATTTCATGGAGGAAGTATAGGACAAGATTGAGAAAGAACTACCAGGGAAGAAAACAAGAGATAGATAAAGCAAGATTCAAAGGCCAAAGTAAAAACATAGAAAATAGATCCAGAAGCTCAATAAGTTGCAGAAAATTCTATTGACCTCAGTGGGAGAAACCTTGCTAAAAAGTCATTTAACAAAAACAAACTTGCTGAATAAAATTCTTCTTAGAAAATTGACTCTATTGCAGGGTTGAGCAGATATGGTCGCAACATTATGAGAAGAGCCGTGACCTCCGATAATTAGACAGTTACAACAAAAAAGAGATAGAAATATTCTTTCATACAATCATTGTGATTAAAAATGATCATGGGCGACAGAGGAAATTTGACAACAAATAATTTCAATCTTAATGATGTTAAATTAAATTTAAGAGTTTGAATGATGAAAAATAATTTTGCACATTCTCCATCAATTCATATTTTAATTTTGGTGCTCGTTTAGTAGCCTTCCTCCATCATCAATCACTCCGATCTCGTGTAATGAATGAACTAATTCTTTGTAATTCAGGAGTTCATCAATTTGCCCTCACATGCCATTGAACTCATCTCTCATTCTTTTGTTCTCCTATAAATATTTCTATTTACTTCCCTTTAGTGCGAATTCTTATCCTTTAACTTCCTCTACTTCGTTCGTTCTACGTTTTCTTTGGGAACTTTGCTTTATCAAATGAGCAGATCGGCTTTTTGTACTGAAAAATCATTATGTTTTATTGCTCTTACCGCTGTAGGATAGGGAACTTTGTAGAGCTTGAGCAAACTCTGGCTTCATATGAACAATAAGGTTTTATGTTTAATCAAGTCTTTCTCTTCTTTTCAATTTAGCCTCGTAAATCATTTATTTTACCCCGTCTTTGTCTAATAAGAGCAACACGTCGCATATCCATTTTTTGTCTAAATGGAGCCAATCACTCTGATCGGGGAGATAGATTAGTAAAGAAGGCTTCTTCTTCGCATAATCTAAGAAGTCTTCAGCAGCAACAACCACATCTGATCTCTGGAGATACTAAATTCTAAGAATCTACCTAATCTTACCTCTTTTTCTCCGTTTAAAATGGCTTTGAAAAAGTATACATTTGAGCATGTTAACTTTGGTAGATAGGCTCCACACTCTTACGTCAAGAAGTCGTATAACTCCTTTTTGTTTCCAATCTTCTCTCTTACTTGGTGCACGTTGACTTCTTATAATCTTTGTTGCATTTTTTTGTTATAACTACAACTTTAAATAATAATACACTGGATCCTCTTGTTATTAATCACTGAAATTTTTTTGTCTAATTACAGCTATTTATTAATCACTAAAAATGAATTATTATATTTAATAGAATAATTATTCTTTTTGGAGAAAAGTTAAAGTTCATAGTTTTTTCTTGTTAGTGCTAAAATATTTTTTATCTAATATGGAGCGTTTAGAGCAAAGTGATATCAGGAATTCTTACAAACATAATACTGATAAATCAAGTTAAGAATCCTTTGAGTCAGATGCTTCATCTGAGATGAAGGATTTGAATTAATCAAGTTTAGTCATAAGACTTAATTACATTTCAACGCAACTTATAAAAGCTTAAATATCACAGGAAGGACCAATATAGATAGTGGAACTTGACCTAAATGAAAATAATAGAATAGAAAGTAGCTTTTAGAGTAGTATCGTCAAAAAAAGTTATCCAAGCTAGATTATTGATCCTTTTGCACAACTTGAATAAATAAAATAGAACACAACGATCGAGTAATATTTTTCCCGAGAATTAATTACCGACTACCTTGAGAAAGCTTGTATTTTACATTTCAGACTATAATTGCGTTAAAATCTGGACAATGAATCTAAAGTCTATAATGAAACCTAATCAAAATAAGTTTTCCAATAATTCAAAAAGTAATGTGAGAGTGCTGCCTTGATAGATGATAAAGAAGAATTGCATCTCAAGGCCTCTTAAATTCAAAACATAAAAGCTGAGCAGAACGCTAGGAAGAGAAAATAAAAACCAATAAGCACTTAAGGGATGGAAAGTAGACTTTATAGCTTGTATGAAAACTTTAAGGTTAGCAAGCAATCCTTAACTAGGAGATTTAAAGTATCCTACTATAGAGTTAATTATATAATTCAAAAATTCGAGAAATCAAGGTCTACACAAAATTATGAGAATTAATATATAAAAGCTTATAAACTTAGTGGAGTTGCTTTACTTATTTCCAATATCGTTTAATAGCATTAAGGGCTTGTATCTCTTCAATAAATTAGTAGCCTGTTGAGAACATCGTTTGATGTAAATCAGAGCATATCATAAATACGTTTAATCATGAGGAAACACCTTCATTATAGTTTTAAAAATATCTACTATTTAGACAAGCGTTCTTCTAATTACAGATAAAAAAGCCTAAGACGACTAGCTGCTGCTAATTACACTTTGTTACTGTTCGATAATAATATTATTATAAATGTGGATGAGAGCAATATTTAGCACAACAATCCCTCTCAAAAAGGTTGGGGACCAATTGGTCAGTATAGTTTCTCAACTTTAAAGCGACGAGTAAGCAAACTCAATATAATTGCTGCCGCATTTAGCGATGGCCAAATGCATTTCACAGTCAACTCAGGGAGATATAATAGCTTAAGCTTTTATAATTTCATCTTAAAACTTTGCTGTCTACTTGAAAAATAAGATTAAACTTGGCGAGAGAAGTTTATTGTGCAGATTGACAATACTACATATCATAAAAGCTTGTTTGTCAGAGAAAAGTTCAAACTACTTTAGATTCCCATAGTTTTCTTAGGCCCTTACTAGTTTAATCTGCCTCTAGTAGAGAAATTTTTTGCGCATATTAAAAGCTTCTATTTTGATTCGAAATTCTTCAATACTGGAATTATGAAAAATAATAGGAAATATATGAGATTGTAAGAATTCATTTAGGATTTAATTAAATACTTTCTAAATAAATACAAAATGGAAAATTGCAAACAGCTTTGTCATTAAACCAATCTCCCTCGTATTTTCTGCCATCTGCCCAAGTACACACAGGTATTTCCGTATTCTTTCTGCTCCTCTGCAAAATGTCCAGTAAACTCAGATGGTGCTCCTCCTAGACAAGTAATACTTTTTTAAAAAATGATGGATATAAAAATGTAACTTACAAAATTTAATGAATATTCATCATCATAACTTTTCACTCATCATTATTAATTATTAATATTAAATTATCAAATTCTTATATTAAGTTATGAATAAGTAAGTAAATTCGTAATTCTTGTTCTTAACAAACATTTTTAGAAAACAAATGATTGTAAACTATGCCAATCATATAAGGAGTCTCAATTTTAATTGGTTGCCAAAAGCTTACCTAAAAAGCCTAAATTTCGCTATGATTTATCTTACTGAAGCAGATTATTGTTGATTTTGTTGTCCAAAGACATTTACTTTAAGAACCAACTAATGTTTAGTTAAATTTTTTGCTTATATATTTTATTTAAAAAATTATTCCATAAGAGTTTTTGCTGAAATATTCTTATATTCGCTAAAGATTTTTATTGGAAATTCGTAAACTTCTTGGATCTTTTCTTCTATTATTTTAATGGTATACTAAATAATTCATGATAAATTCGTGTAGGTAGGCCAATTTTTTCTTAGATTGGCTTCAAATAATATACCTATTTTGTATTATTCTAAGAATTGTTTGGTCTTTAATAATGCTGGAGATAATTGATTATTTTAATTTCATTAATTAAATTGAGGATTGAAAGGGGTTTTTAATTTTTCAAATTTTCAATATATACTAATTTAATTTATTGATTATTTTTAAGTTGAAATGAATTGACATAAATATTACTCAAAGTTGGTTATATCAAGTCTTTGAAAATTTTAAATTTGAAAAGAGCATATGATGTTTGCTAGATATTCAGAAAAATTTCTGATGCTTTAACTATTAGTATTAGAACTCTTTATGAATTTGGAATTTCTGAGAATTTTAATTAGAGTCGTGTTAAGTTATCTCACTAGTTTTCACTTATTACAGATATCTCCAATTCCTCGAACTTCTATAAACCCACATAGATGACTTATTATACATGTTAACAAATTATTAATTACTTTTTCCATTGGACTCATTCTATAATGATTCATCTATTTTTTGTAGCTTTATTATAAATTTGTTGTTTATTAACATTTAATGATTTGAAGTTCTTTTTCTAATTCAAGTTGATTGATTCGGAATGATTCGACCAAGAGGGAAAATTACGAATGTAGTTTGCTTAGACTTTTATTTATTTTTTCAAGGTAATTTTGATATTTTTAAATATGAGCTTGTTTCATTAGAAATTGATTTTTTTATTCTTTTTGCTTGGATAATTTTGAACAATTATATCTTTTTAATTCTTCACTTGCCAATTATAACTCTTTGAGAGTTAAAAAGACTTTCTTATACTATTTACCAAGTAATTATAATAACTTTTTTTTTAATTTCTTTTTATATATTGAAAAAAGAGACATCTTAATTACACTAACGTGTAACACACTAACGTGTAACACACTAACATGTGGCTGCTCTTGTTTATCTTAACTTCAAATAATTATTTAGATTTAATTTTCTTTAATTAGACTTAATTTTTATGTTAATTTTGGTAATTAAAATCTTCCTTTCAAATATTTTTGATTCTTGCCCATTTTTATAAATATTTGCTTAGTGTTAAGTAAAACGAACTCTATCTTAATTGAATTGCTTTTTTTTTACTTTGATAACTCATTATATGGAATTAAATTTTGTAGATATTTGATAGTAATTTAATCTTGTATTTTTGATTTTAAATAAAACACTTGTTCTTTGCAATTATAAAACATTATAAAAATAAATAAAATTATAAAAAAACTCTTGCTTTCTGTTTTTTATATATTTCTTACAATTTCCTAAATATTCAAACTATCGGGGTCAGTTTTTTATTAAATGCATAATTTAGATAACTATTAAAATATTAAAATATTTACATTTTTATTCTATAACTCTTTACTCTTAAATTATTTTTGATGAACCCAACCTACAACATCTACAATTATTACTATCAGCTTCCTGTGTAAAAAGTTTGGCCATAAGCCTAAAATCAAACGGCTATAAATTATTAATTCAGTCAATAAAGCAGTTTAATGCAAAGTCCTTCATAATTTACTCAACAACTTTCATACTAATAATATAATTAGCATTAAATCAACTATTAAAATTATATGGATTGATAGTTTTAAGATCATTAAAATTATAGACTTGAAGCTTTAGAAAATATTTAAAATCAAGAGGGATAAAATTTCCATAATGAAAATTATCAAAATGATTAAAGCTTAAATTCTTTAAATTAACTTCCCAATTATCTTTGTTCTAACGATGACTAAAATATTAAACTACTAAGTAATGATAAGCACATCCGAAACTTATAAGCAGGAAAAACCCTAATTCTTAGCAATTATTTTAATAGGTTAAGAAAACACTTAAAGTTGAACTAAGATTAAATTTCAAAGTTAGAAACTTAATTTCAATAATTTAGTGAGTTTAGGAACTGGTAAAATAGCATATGATTTTAAAAGATTCAATTAATTCAAATTAAAATTACATGATCAGTTATATAAATTAGCAAATGGTCAGTGTAAAAGTGAATCAAATGAACCCTTTAATGAATCAATTAATTTATAAAAATAGGAATCAAACTCCTAGAATTAAAAGTCAGAGAAAAAAATAAGAATTCTTAGAAAGTTTGCTAAAATAAAAAATCCTGCAAAAATAGAATATGCATGAATGAGAAAAAACATATGAAGTAAAAGTATTTAGAGCAGTGTCACTACGATGAATTGAAAATTGCAAATTTAGTTGATTGAATTAGAAGTTACGAAGATCTTATAACAATTTTAAATGATTAATTACGAGAAAGATTCAGAAAAATTGTCGAATAAATTAAAAATGAATTTTCAGAAGATGAAATCAAGAAAATCTAAAATTAAGATAAAGAACTTGATTAAGAAGAAGATTTAGACCTAAGTGATTCTCAGTAATCTTATAATTAAAATAAATGTGCACGAATTAAAACAGAGGATATTGTTGAAACCTTGTGCTACAAGAGAAAGAATATTAACTAAAATTTTTCAAATGGGGTATGAGGCAGATAAAGAATGGTTCTGTATAATATTAAGGCTCAATATAAAATCCAGAGGTTTGGAATTAAATTAAAAATATTTTAAAGTTGACAAGTGTGGTAACAGGTTTGATGTTTTGTTCAGTGATGGACCCTGGGATTAGACTGCCTGTAATTAGAACTACCCTACCTTAAAAGACAGAGAATTTCTTGACAAAATTCCACTTGAAGATCTTCAAAAAGACGGTTATTATTTATGTTGATTACTAATAAAAAGTTGGAAGCTGCCTTAAAGCATTTAGATGATCACAACTATGAACGTGTTGAAATAATAACCTGGATAAAAATAGACAAAAAAAAATAATCAGAGAAGGTATAGGCTATTTCTTAAGACACTGCTATGAGTTCTGTATAATGGCAAGGAACAAAGGGCCATTTAGCTGCTTAAGGTAAAAGTCTAAAACTCATTCAGCCCCTAATGTTATTTTTGCAGAGCTAAGGGAGTAATCAAGAAAGCCAGATTAAATTTATGAGATAATTGAATAGCTTATTCCTGGTGGTCCGTATTTAGAGCTATTCCCAAGACCACACAATCAAAGAGTAAAACGGACAGGTTAGGTAGTGAAAGCATTTAGAAAAAAGAAGGTGAGATCTTAATTAAGAAGGTAATAAAGAGATAAAATATTCAATTAACAATTATAAAATGCCTAGGTAATCACAATTAGCTGAAGTAATTTTCTATAATAATAATTTTTTGGATTAATTTTTCATTAGTTTAAATATTCTCTTGAATTAAGATAAGGGGTTTTAGTACTTTTTGTTAGAGAAGTTTGAATTTTGTCATTTTTTTTATATTCAAAGACAACTAATAAAAGCAAGTAATTTAGGTAAATCAGAAGTTGACAATTTTTTCGAGATAATTTTATGGCTTGTTAATTTGATATTTAATATCATAATCGATATATCTTAATATTTAGTAAAATTCATTAAAAAATATTTGAATATTATCTCTCTTTTCGACTTTTGACTATAAATTGAGAAAGAAGTACTATAAATTATTATTAAATAATAATATCTCTCTACTAAATTTGTGGATATAAAGTTATATGAAAGATTCGTGATAGGCCTTTGAATTCTTACTTCTTTCCTTCGTTGGAATATTTAGACATGACATTGCTTAGTAAAGTATATGAAAACCCTACATGCAAAAGACTTTAGACTGCCTCTATAGTAAACTTCTATCGCTTTGCACAATATCAAACGCTATTTTTAGATGTTTTAAAATTGTCTCTCAATAAGCAAACTCCATTGAGTATCAACATGTCTTCAAACACAAACATAAGTTATTATTTGAATGATGATCCAAGGTAGTCTTGTATGATTAATGAAAGAAATATATTTAAACTAGTAGATTAAGCTGAAGTAGGTTAAAGTTTTTGACATAAAATATATCTATGTGCTCTTCAAAGATTATATGAAATGATGATTCAATCTAGAGGTGCTTAATACTAGAATTTTTTATTTTCACATTTGCTATATCATTTACTTTAAAGTTTATATTAACAAATTCAATTAAAAATTCATGTCATACAATTGACTCTACAATGTCAAAAATGGAAACACTTTCCTCATCTTAAATTAATAGACATGTTACTGGCTCATTCAATTGATTATTTGGTATTTGCACCAATAAAGAATATTTCATATTCTTGTAATAATAAATAATATGAAAAAAAGATGATTATAGAAATTAGAAAACTATAATTAGGATTCATATTATATTAATAAAAACAAGTCATCTACTTCATTATCGTATCAATCTTCATCATCAATATCTTTAAAGTCTTCTAAGTCCCCTCTCTGTGTAGTTTTGTGCAACTCCTATCAACTGGCACCAGTGTTTTACCAGGAAGAACCACTAAAAAATTAAAATAAAGATATAGTATTTGTAGCATGCATTTTATGTGATTGCTCAATCTCCGTCTACATTTGACTATTATGTATTCATATTATTATTATAATAACATTTTATATCTATTATTAATTTACTATTATAAATTATAATTGCTCACTCGAGGACATCTCTTCGCAATGGTACTTTCTCATAAGGTGTTATCTTCAGTTTCTCGTCTCTCCCTAGTTTCCTAATATTCATTACTTACATCTCTTATATGCTTTTCCATTAGCTTACTTTCATCTTCATACTTTCTGGCTTTGTTGATGAAATTTCAACCTTTGCTTTAAGACAACGTTTCTGTATTATATTTGCTTTTTTGTTATAATCTTTTATTATTCACTTTGAACTTAATTTTAAGTTCAAGTTCTTCATCTTTGATATTTGAGATCTACAGTTTTTTCATAAGATAAGATAATCGTATTTTAAATGAGTCTTTGAGAATTTCTAGATTTTTAGCTTCTCTATAGATAAGACGAGAAAGATAGAAAAGTTCAGCATAAAATTGTTTATTTTCTTAAAAATATGAGTAATTAAATCTTTTTCAAATACTAAAACAGTGCATATTTTTCTGAAATACTTATGTTTAATTAAACTAAAGTTAAAAAGGACCGGATTATCTCATCAACTGTGTCTCCTATTCTATAATTGATTTAGTTGTCTGTAGTTGAGAAGTTAAATCGATTGAATATTATGAATTCATGTTTTGTAGTATATGTTGAGATGTTACAAAATGGGATAGAAGTATTTTTATGAGCATGTTCCTTAAACTTCAGATTTAATTATATCTAAAATTTCAGCTTAACTTTGCTAAACTTTCTATTAATAAAATATTTTAACCAATTATAAATTGAAATAAAAGATACTTTTAATGAGTTTTATCAAGTTAATCTATAGTATGAAACTTCTTTAGTTCCTGTTTAATTAATGATTCATTATAAACAATAGTTTCAGACCCAAAAAGCAATTATCTTCCTCTAAAAATACTGATTGATAACTTAATGCCACTATGTGATCTTCATCAAAATTTCTTTACACACACTTTTAACTTTCTCAGCTAATGTAAATCCATATTTGAAACATTTTAATCATAATTCAAACCATAAAAACCATGAAGTTACTGCTGTGAATAGAGTAGTTTTGCAATCTGGCAGAATAATATGAGTTATTCAATCAATCTTCATTTTCTCATAAGTTCTTTCTGCTCTTATTAGGACTAAACATGTTGTTATTTAAGAATTTAATGGAAATGTATCTACCATCAAGTCAACAAGTGTCCATGTTATTGGCTCCTTAAATATTTTTTTAGAGATATTGTAAAGGAAAGTTGCAATCAATAACTTTTAACTTAATGTAATGTATGAAAGATTATGCTCCTGAAGATTCTTGCAGTTATGAGTTAAATTTCATATTTACCGCACTAAGTTATTAGTTTTTTGTCAGATACTTCAATTATTCTCATTATTTTAATATTTTTAATAAAAAATATAAAGTTCTAAATAAATGTCAATCTAGAACAATAAATTATTACTCTTAGAACTCTCTCTTTTTTCTGAGTTTAGCCTCCTTTTTAAATTTGAATTCGACTATGTTGACTTATATCTTTTTTTTATTATAATCTAATGACTACTTAATTGCTTTAAAATTATATAGTTGAAATAAAATTATTTATTTAATGATATATTAAATTAGCAGTCCATAAATATTTATAGATTAATTAACACCTCATTTGAAGGCAATTATAACTTTAAAAGACTAGTTA
The DNA here is from genome assembly GCA_000711775.1 of Oxytricha trifallax. Taxonomy (NCBI): domain Eukaryota; phylum Ciliophora; class Spirotrichea; order Sporadotrichida; family Oxytrichidae; genus Oxytricha; species Oxytricha trifallax. Next base: position 14,617 of record ARYC01004095.1, read on the forward strand.
AAGACAACTTTGATTAAGAAAATCTTGTCATTTTTCATTGTAGTGTATTTGTATTTACTATTAAAGGAAGAAAAAGCGAAACTGCTGGGATCCTTATGGTTGACAAGATTTTTAGGTTAATGAGGTTTTGCGAAATTCCAAAGTTACAATCGTGTTTATTTATTTCAATAATAAAAAATAAAATAATTCATACTGACTACTTTTTTTAAGCTAATTTAGGTATAAATAAAATACAATAATAGATAAAATAATTTCAAACTGGCTAATTTTTGTTAACTATAATTTCTTATTCCATAGATTTTAATTGAAAATCTAATTTAATAATAAATCACAAAAAACTATAGCGATTTTACATATTTAGTTGAATCTAAAGCTTCAACAACATAAAGAGCATTTTATTTCAGAACTCTCTACCTTGGACCAATGTTTAGTAGAACTTTGTGCTTACTATTGTCTTTTAATCTTTGAGGCTGTGAGTAATTTCGTCAGATTCCTGAGCATCCTCTATGAGTTCACTAAGTCTGCTATTATTTCTTCTTCTCCAAATAAGTTTTATTCATAAGTTTCTCTTTTAGCATTGAATATTATATGCTTCTTTATTTTGCCCAAAAGTGCGCTTAGCTATCTGAAGTAGTGACAAAAACTACTCCTGTGGAAACGACTGAACTTCTATTGCCTCTTCCAAGCATCTAAGTCAATTGTGCTTCTGATTTTATTTCTGCTATTACAATTACAATAGCGTCAACTAAGAATTTCGAATCAACTCCCACGCTGTGCTCAACCATTAGTATTAATATACCTCTTTCTTTATCCTAGAATAGCTTGAGGCTGTCAAAATCAAATTTGCTATAAGTTGGGACTCCATGGTTGATGGTTAGGAGCTAGTCTTTAGTTTGCTTACATTTTTGCTTGCATTTCTTGTCATAAACTATCATTAATGGTGAATCAAATTTATGACGATCAACGACCTTTTACAGTTGATCTTGAAGTGTTTGCGTTCTTGATAGGCAAATGATCTCTACACTTTCTGGATCGCTATAAGAAATTGAGGTCTCTCTTTCTGATTGACACTCAATAGAGAGGTAATTAAAAAAACTTCAAGTAGAATCTGACGATAGAACTTAGACTTGGAAGCTGAGAACAAGAAGACCTTTTTATTGGCATCCATAAACCTGTAACTAACTTTCCCAAAGAAGAGAAAGATCTCTATTCATTATCGTGTCATACACATCAATTATAATTACTTCATCTCTAATTTAATGCTTATAGTATGTATCCATGTCAACTACTCTGAGATTATCAAAAAGTAATCCTATTTTTTAGTCTATTTACTTTACAAGAACTGTGTCAGGCTCCACAATTGTGATGTTTTGACCAGAGTCTTGATAGTGCATTGCGAGTAAGGCTTGCACCCAAGTTTTTCTTGAACCTCTTGGCATCTCAATGACTGCGATCCTCTCATTACTACTGGCAACCACAGCAGCTACCATCTCCTGATAAAAGTTTTGCATATAATATTCAGATTCTTATGAAAGTTTCTGGGAGATCTTGTTAAAGTTTTCAAGTTTCTGAGGATCTTTAATTTAAAGTTTCTCAACATGATTTATAAATTTTTTGCTCGAATTCCAGCTCTTTCATGTGCTATTGTCTCATTTCTCCGTTTACAATAGACTTCTAAATAGTGTTTATGACTTGCTTATCCTAATTTTATATGTAGTTTAGAATCGTTGAAGAAGGCTAGGCTTTTAAATTATCACAAATCTATATCCGTTTGGAAATATCATAATGCTTTAAGTCAGTGCTCATAATAAACTCTAGCATAAGTTTCCTCTAATGGCAAAGTGAAAGTAATTTGTCAAGCTAAACTCCCTCTTCCTTCAAAACTTTTACTTTAGTTAAAACTTTGCAGATCATAACTTTATCATCTTCATCATAGTTTTATAGTCTTTGCAATAGTTCCTTCCATAGAAAGGTTTCTGGATGTTCTGAAATAATGAAGGCTACTTTATCGATGTAACCGCTTTCTATTAAGCCACTACTAAGAATCTTTTTATTGAAATCTGTGTCCATCAAATCACTAAGAGCATTAGGCTTGAGTAGTAAAGCAAGCTATATTAGTGACTTTGGAATTTCCATTTTCAAATCTCTAAACATAGGCACCATTGAGTCAGGCATTTTTGTTAAAACACTACTATCAGTTGATGAAACGAAGGATCTGATGTTAGTCTCCTCAATGAAAGGAAGAAATGTCTTCATTAGAAGCCCCCCTCAAATTTATAAGTCGGGTGTTAGTTAGCAAGAGGGATGTTCAACTTAATTACGACTTCAGGTTACATTTGTCAGAATGATGACAATATGTCAGAATGATGACAATAGTCAGAATGATGACAATATGTCAGAATGATGACGCCTTTCTGTAAGTTTCGTAATTTCAGATATTTAATTGCTAGCTTCAATGTTAGCTGCTTTTTCGAATTCTTTGCTACTGCTTTGAAGTGAGTTGGATACACTTTGGACAATAAAGTTTTGGAGATCAGGAGTAAGCAATTCAAACCGCTTGATCAATCCTAATGCTAGCCTTTAATTGCCTCCTCTGTAATTAGAATTAAAACTTGCTTTTTTAATTGAAGCTTTACTTGAGGCAACATTCTGCATTAATCCCATAGTGCTGCATTTCAACCTTTTGTTTATAATATTTTTGGAGGGAACATTGTATTTATCAGTTTAATTTTTAAAATCCAGGGATCGCTTTAGTTTCTGACGATAAGTTCTAATAGTATTTTAAATTAGATTTTTTGAGACGAGTGTAAAAGAATTACTCCTTTGACGGTCAATGGAGTCTTTGACTTATGAATAAGTTTTTGTGAAGTTGAAAGTTAGTTATTAAAGTAGTTGCATCTATTCGTTTGTTAGATATTGTTTTTAAGTGAATTATTTTTGCCTCATTTTTTTAACTCATTTTTTAGTTTTTTTGTTGATGCTTTCCTCCATCCATGAACCATCATCATCGCGCATCTCGTCTTATGAGGAATCACTGTCACCTTAGATGCTAAACTATACTGTATAGATAAATTGCATACATTATTAAGATAAAATTTTTGGATAATAAGTGAAATGTAAAATTAATCTAGATTGATGATTAAATATATTTAATAAAAGTCTTAAAAAATCGAGATAAGTACAAAAGTAAAGAAATAAGGGCAAATTACAATGATGATATCTCAAGGTGTAAATATGGAAATCCAGCAAGATATTCTGACTATACCGCACAGCTGTGCGGTATATATGAAAATCTGGCCCACTTCATGCCACATCTGTCTTAATTCAGCTTTTTTATAGGGAAACCTCTCTGGGCTCTTAATGCCCTTTTTTTAATAAATACTTAATTAAATATAATAAATTTAGGAATAATTAAATTAACGCAATTTATTAAATTAATCAGTACCTCAGAATTTAATTCTCTATAGAGAAATCCAATTAGATTTAATATATTTAAGTTTTAATTAAAAATTAGAACTATATTATTAAAATTAATATAAATAATTAATAATCTTTTAAAAATAGGGCTTTATAGCCAAGTCTTAATACTCTATTAAGAATGTGAATTAAGACAAAAGCGCCTTGCTATGGGCTCACAAGTTATTTTATGAGCGCAAGAGCGCATATTATTAGCGCTCATGCGCAAATTTAGTGACCCAAAATATCTTGGGTTATTTCATTTTATACATTTTAAGATAGCTTCATTGAAATTTACTCTCTTATGCAAAAATATTCCCTTCTTGCATTTTTATTAAGACTTAAATTAATCTTAATTAAATGTCATTCTGTATTAATAAAAAAATTCACTTATTCTCAAAAAATTTTACCTTATAAGTTTGTAGTTTCACCTGTACTTTCCATTGAAGATTAAAATAGCGGGCTTTTCTATTAAAATTTAAATTATTAATTAATTAATAGTCTGCTTCAATAAAATTAATAACACTAAAATATTTACTATGGGTTTTGAGGGAACAATTATAGTTTTGTGACAACCTCACTCCCATTGACACAAAGTTAAAATTGTTTTAATACCCCTAAAAATTTATCTCTTCCCTCTTAAAAGTTGATAGGAAAAAACATTTTTTATAAATAATACATCGAATTTCTGTGATTTTTTGTGATTAATCACAGAAAATCACACAAAAATGTCTAGATCACAAATTAAGAATTCTTTATTCACACTCTATATTAATTGCTCAAACACTCCTATTAACTATTTTAAGACTTAAATTTAATATTAAATAATCAAAAATTCTTATTAAGATTTCAGAGCTTATGGAAACAGATATAAAAAGATCATTTAAATAAATGTCACAACCAAGTGAAAAAGGAAGTCAAGGACACCTGAAAATAAAATAGAGTGAATTATCGGCTAAATTCAGATCTAAATGAGATCTCTACAAATATTTTACAGAAATATGTTATATTTATTGTATCATATTAATTTTGCAGTGAACCTTTACCTCCCACCAATAGAGTCCATGAACAAAGACTACCTTAGATAAGTTTTAAAGGATGAGAAAAAAGTGTTGTCTTATGATTAAGCAAAGATGATCAAAGAATCTAAATTCGGGGAGCAAGCAGTCAAAAACTTCATAGAGGAAATCAAAGGTGATTCCAAAGTCCATCTATACCTTCCCGATAATCTCAATAAAAAGAAGATTATCGATAGACAATACGTTTCAACGTGCTCAACACAATTGAACCTGAGTATACTGTTAAGGTTGTCAAGCACGCCTAAGACTCAAAGTACGATCAAGCTAAGAATGAAGAAATGAAAAATTATAAACTTATATCAGATTAGTTGCATAAGAAGCTATTGCAGCACCCTTTTGTCTCTTGTAATTATTTACTAAGTGCCTTATTTTAGTATAGAATCTCCAGGGAAGACAATTCATTTATTAAATGAGAGCAGTAAAGTGGTTGGATCAAGAAAGGCAAAGGAGTTACAGTCCATCGCGACAAGTCTAAAACGATTCAAGAATGGGGGAAGATAAGTATTGAATTATAGAATGGGAGACACGAAAATGAAGAATGCAAAAAAAATTTCAGAAGTGGGCTCTTTATCTCAGGCAAGCATGTTGATGACATAAAAAAGACATTTAATGACGCTTAATTAATACTTAAATCAAATGCTTAAATTATTCACTCTATTAATGCCCTTAAGACAAATTTGCTTAATTGCATTTCTTCACTTTCTTCAAAACATCTCTTAGTTATATCACTATAATCTATATTTGCCTCATTAACAGTCTTGTTCAGTTGTTTAAACTTATTTTATTGATAACACTGAAGTAGTCTTCAATAGGGTTAGTCTCAGGAAAATATGATGGTGTGAATAATATTGGTATCTAGTTTTAATAAGTAAACTCTCGAACCAACTTGCTGTGACGAACTCTTAAGTTGTCCATTACTATAACGAACTTTCTATCTCCAGCAAGCTTGAGCAGTTCTTCACAAAATTCAATAAACTTTTCTGAATTTACAGATGACATATACTATTGTAGGAATACATTCGAAATTGATAAATTAATTTTGATTAAATTTTTAATAAATCAAATTATTGGCAGTTAAAGTTGGCCAAACTGAACGATCTTGAGCTCATTCGATAGAGAATTAAAAATTAGCTGGACTTTACTATTGGTGGTACTATTTTATCGCATCCCTGTAGCGAAATAACTTCACTTTAATTAAACACATCTAAATTCCTCACATTGAAGTCGAGTTATCTCTCTACTGGGATGCGATAAAATAGTACCACCAATAGTAAAGTCCAGCTAATTTTTAATTCTCTATCGAATGAGCACAAGATCGTTCAGTTTGGCCAACTTTAACTGCCAATAATTTGATTTATTAAAAATTTAATCAAAATTAATTTCCTAATTCCGAATGTATTCCTACAATACTTAAAGTGAAGTAAGCCAAAAGTGGGAGAGATAGCTGCGATTACAGCAATAGTCTTATTATAAGTATTTTTCAATGGGTGATTAATATTGTAACCCTTATTAGAATACTCTTTTCTCATTATAGTTGAGTAAGAGAACATGACTTCGTCGATAAAAACTATTGCACACCCTTATTATTGGAAATTCTAAATCCCCTGTTATAACTCAAACAGGACTTCCCGTCTTTTGGTCTTTTATTTTATTGGGGGCTATTTAATAGATTTAACATTTTTCTTTTTTATAATGTGTTTTTTGTATAAATTACAAAGTACAGACTTAGACAAGCGAATGTTAGGAAAACTACTATGCAGTAGTTTGCATCTCTAAGCTAAAGTGTATCCTCATGGTTCTTCAAAGTGTCTTAATTGGTTACATAATTTAAAAAATTATCAGTATAGTTTTTTTTTCTCGAATTCTAATTCTTTATAGCTTAGCTTATTTTATAGCAGATATCTGCACTTTATTAATCCTAAATCTTGTGTATAAATACTTGCTTAAATTACTCATCACATACTTTCTTTACGTAAAATTAGGATACCTTTGATAATTCTGCTATAGTTATATAGCTCATCAGTTTTAAGATAGTTTTTTGAAACTTTAAATTAATAAAACCTACAAGTAATAATGATGCTAATTGCTTGAGTCGAGTGCATAAATATAAATTTAATTATAATTCATAAGTATAATATTAAATATAAAAACATGTCCCATGAAATAAAAATTATAACCAAATAACCTCTTCAACTAAGTTTAGAGTTCTTAAATAGTGTCATTATTCTTACATTGAAAATAAATATTCAAACTCTTGATTAAAATTCTAAGACTTAATGTCATTTGTAAAAATGACATTAAAAATAAAAAATGGAACATCAATTAAAACCATTTCACTCTTCCACTGTTGAAAGTTATGATTACAAGGGGAGTAAGAATGCAACCTATCAGCACTATCATAGAAACCATCTCCAAGACAAAATCGAAAAATACATGAGAAAAGCATTTGAATGTGAAGGGCAACTATTACAGTTCACGCCAAAGTATCCATGTACACAGGAAAAAATGCCAGGACATTCATAGAAACAGACTGATCAAAGAGTTGAGAAAGTTAGAAAATAATTATATTGAACCAACAAATTTGATAAACGATCCAGTGATAGTTAATGCGATGTGAAAGTTATGGAGGTATGGGAGGAGCTCCATCGAACTCAAATGGCTAAAGATGGAACTCTATTCAGAGTGGTAATTATGGACGCTCCCTAGGATAGAACTTGCTTAACCCTTAAGTACGATACACTTACAGATAAACAAATCAAGGAATCGACCATTGTGTTAGTTTAGGAGGAGGGGTTTCTATTTATGTGGGTCACCAACTAAAAACCCGAATCAGCGCTATCGTTTTTTAAAAAGCAAGGTTATTGATGGATAGAAACTATAATTTGGGTAAAACTAACAAAGAAAGGAACTTTAAAGGATAAGGTAAGTAAATTCAGCATGATTGCGAGTTGTGCATGGTAGGAGTAAAGAGCCGATATGAAGATATTAAGTAGTTTGGGAAATTCAAGTCAAGTCTGAATGTTATAGTCGAGAAAATGAGAGAAGCATCCTAGAAAATTGAAGCATTGTATAAGATAGCAGAAAAACTTGTTCCTAATGGCCTTTTCTTAGAAATATTTGGAAGAAAACATATCATAAGAAGAGGCTGGACGACGATCGGGAACTAACTTAGCTGAATGTGTGATTAAAAGTTGTAATTAATTATTAAATTAAATTTTCAATTAAAATCTACGGATTCATAAAATCTAATAATAAAAAAAATAATTTCAACTTTGCTACTTTTTATTAAGTTAAATTAGGTATAAATAAAATACGTTAATATTATGCAAGTATATTCGAAATGTGGAAGTTGTTACAAGTAAATTATAAAAATTGTAGAATTAGAAATTTATCATATTTTAAGTAAAAAAAAGTGAGTTATTTTTTAAACATGTCAATAACTGAATTAAACATATATTTATAAGGAAATGTAATAGCTCGCTAAATAAGAGTGATAGATTACTTAATCAAATTTTACAGTTCAAAAAATGCATCTGCAAACAATAAAACATCTAAACGTTTCATTTTGCTACAAAACTCTTTGAGATCCAGTAGAGACCTTCGTAGTGAAAATCACTTGTAAATGCGCAATGCTTTTGATTTACCAAGTTCTACTTCTAATGGTGTGTAGTCAGAGCTTCTAAGTGATCCCTAAGCAGGTTATAGCTCCTGGTAGATCTTGCTTGTTGGCAAATACCATTAGAACTGCATCCTTTATTTCCTCTTCAGTTACCATCTTGTGGACTTCTTCTCTGACATCATTAACTCTGTCTCTATCATTGGAGATAACGACGAAGAAAGACTTTAAGTGTTATGGTAGTAATGTCTCCAGAAGAGTCTGATCTTGTCTTGATCGCATACATCCTATACTGTGTAAATATTTTATTGCAGTCAACATTCTCGACATTGAAGGCGATGGTTGGAATGGTTGTGACGACATCACCGAGCTTGAGTATTTAGAGGATGGTGGTCTAACCTGCAGCATCTGGACCGAACATGAGAATTTATATTTCTTTCTTGCCCATAAGACTTTACTAAACTTTGAGAAATATTGAAGCCCATTTTTCCTTTTAAATTGCATTAAGATTTGGTTTAATATTATTCTAATTCTATTATTTTATGAATTTACTTGTAGCAACTTCCACATTTCTAATATACTTGCTTAATAATGAAAATAATTTTAAAATGGCTCCTTTTCATTAAGTTAAATTAGGTATAAATAAAATACATGAACAATTAAATAATTTCAAACTGGCTTTTTACTAAGTTAAATTTTGTTTTTATATAATATAATATTAAATAAATTGAATAATTTTAAACTCGCTAGTTTTTGCTACGTTTCCTAACTTATTTAATCTGGGATCACTGTTAAAACTTGAATTGCTTTCCATTCAATTCTCTTCATTCACGATATCTTTATTCCCTGGGACCAAAGTCTAAAATATGGTCATTTATGAAAATTATAAAATTTCATTGTCAAAATAAAAAAAACTATCTCGCTCATCTTTGAAGATTTTCCCTATCGAATTCAATTTGAGTGATCTAAAAAACAATCTAATAAAGGAAGAGTAATCTTTTAAATTTTTGCTAATTTTAAATTTATTTTTTCATTCGCTTTTTTATGAATAAAATATTATTTATTAATGAATTCAATTTATTTTAACAATTATGTTATTATATTTATTCTTATCTTAATTGAGACTTATAGTATATCTCTATATATATGTCTTCAATTAATAAGACTTTATTTTTAATAATATTAGTTTCAGAAGTATTTTTAATATATCTGAAAGTTCTTATAAACTAAGTCTGCTTAGAAAATGTTTAAATAGATAGCTGGTATTTTATGAGAACTTAATTGATTAAATTGATTGAGGTATAGAGTAAATAGGAGATATTTTAATCATTTAAAAAGAATTACATTATTCTAGGACACAGAGTAACAATCTTTGAACCCCAAAATCAGCATGAGATCCAAACGTTCAAGTAGGATTATATTTGAATTTTTGAGACCTTATATAAGAAGCAAAGAAAGAAAATATACATATTTTCAATTGGCTCGTTGAGGATTAATCTAACAAACTTACTTACCACTCATTTTAAGTGAGATATTCATTATATATCTAAATGAGTTTGACCTTTTCGTATTAACACAATAACAAATTCAGGGGTCCTCAAAGACCTCATTATGTTCACATTTATATAATTATCATATTATATTATTATAATTTATTCACATAATTTTCATCGCTTAATATTTGATTGGTAAGAAATTATTTCAGATGTAATTTAGTAATTTAGTAATTAATAAATATTTTCCAATGAAAAGGTATTTAATTCTATTTAGTGTTGTTTCTTGCTTAAACAATCATCTAATTTTAATTTATCATATTCACTGTTAATAGATTTATTTTTAATTTAAGTATTAATGATTTTCAGCTATGATGTAGATTAATTCAAATTACTGCAATCAATAAGAGTTATTATCTAGCTAAACTTGCATTTATTTCATTATTTATAATTATACATCAATTATAACAAGCTTAGGAATTTTATTTATGTTTTAAAAAAATATTAAAATTTGTAAAGAAGTGCTGTATGGTAATTAAAAGAGGTTAATTTGATTTTGTATCAAATTTAATTATCATAATATATACAATTGTCAGCTGGCCATTTTATCGTTTGTTTTACTATTCATAACATTCATAAGTAATGCTAAATTACAATAATTAATGGCAAGTTTAATCAAACTGTTTTAAATTACTTAATGACACACTTTGGATTTTATTATTTATAATAAATACAATATATTTTCATAAAAATATGGGTGTTATTTGTTTATACTTTAAGTAAAGATATCTCTAAGAATATAATTTAAATTATTACTCATATAAATACATTGAAATGTTTATTTTTTTGTATTAAAGTCTATCTTTTAGCATATTATAACCGAAGTATAGTTAATTGCTTTGAAGCCCTTTAATAATAAAGATAAGTTCTTTCTCGCTCACTTGTTTCCCTCTTCATGCTATCCTTGATTCAATAAGCTCCTCTAAAATATATTATTATTTATAATGCATGAAATAATTTCAATAATAAACAATAAGAATTATATCATTTATGATTATTTATATGGCAAAGGAGATGCTGCTTGGTATGAAAACACGAACACTATTCCTCATAGCAACACAGCAGACATAATTAAAAATGAAATAAGTGCATATTTACCCTATTTCTTATATTCATTCAGGACTTAATAGCAAGCATACCACTAGTTCAGGAAGGAGTAACGCTCTCAAGACCGCCCTAGACTAACCTGCGCCAAGTATAATTCAGGATCTAAAGAGATTAGTCGATACTTGGAATGGAGTTGTTAAGGAATAAGGCGCTTTAAGATCAGAAGGCAAAAGTCACCTCACTGGCTGAGAAAATCAAAGATGCGAGTCACCTTCAATCTAAGTGAGATACACAGCTGTCTAGGATAGATCTTACTGACTAATCAATGCATACTCATTCCTCATCTGAAATAATATATATTTAATAATATCTTCTCTCACTTGAGATAGATTTAAAATGATAAATTAGCAATAGTGTCTGCTTTAAAATGAATGGATATCTTAAGTGTTAATTATCACTCTAACAGCTGTTTTCAACCATCTTGAATTAAAATCTAACTGTAGTTAACTTTTATCACACTTACTCTACTTGTTTGTGAAGAAAGAGTTTATATTTATTAAAATGATATTTATTTTTGTAAAAATAATCCGGAGAAGTTAATATTTATTATATCTTCTATTATGTTTTAATTGAGAATTGTTGATTATAAATTTACTGTTTGTGCCTCTAGATGCTTATCTTCAACTACTAGCTTCCTTATACTAAAAATAACTACTCCTTTCAGTTTTTAAATAGCTAAGTATTGACTTGCAATGCTTGTGCTGGCATTTTGTGCTTTATGTGGTTTATAAATATAAAAGTCAGTAAATAATTTAGTACATTACCACCAAAAATAAATAAAATAATATCATTTATTATAGTTACTTTGTAAGAATTTATAATTATATAATAATTAATTAATGTTATTGCTACTGCTAAAGATGTCTAACTAATTACTTAAGTTGAAAACATGAAAACCATGCTATTTAAAATCAAAAGCATACCTAAGGAGAGCGAAATAATACTCAAAGAGAAATATCAGACCTCAACAGTAGGTTATTCGACTGATATAGACTTGGGATATGCCTCCAGAGGCATTTTAATTAAGCTGCTTTTAAGCAAAATTAAGGCCTGAAGATGATAGTCAAGTAAACATGTGAGTAAAGACCTCCAGTCATATCCAGTAATGAAAGATGATTTATTTATATTTATATAACTTGTCATTATCGCTTTAATAACTAATATTAAAAGTCCGTTTTCTAGTTAAGAGAGCCATTTGATTCAAGATATAAAAAATATAAATATCTTTGCATGGAATAAATTAAATTAGCCAACAATTTAAGTCAAATATTAATTCTAGAATAATATAGACACAAAAAATAAAAACGGAATGAGTATATTAAGCGAACTCTTAAGGAACAACATTCAAAATCAAGTCTAAAACTTAAATTTAAATTACTTTACCAAATTTAAAATTAAGTATTAATTGATTGAAGGTTTCACAATTTGAAATCATCACCTTAAATACCTGTAAACTTATAAATTAAAGTTTCTCCATAATTTATTTATTAAAAAAATTTATAATTAATGAAGATAACTACGAGGATAAATTATTTAAATTTAAACAGCTCAACAACTATTCCATACACGCTTAAACTAGTAGTATCCATAAATATAAGATTAATAAAATACATATATAACGAGACAAAGTTCCAAGCAATTCAAGTAAAAGAGCTCCCTATAAATTATAATACATCCTACTTTTTATTCTTTCTTTAAAGTGAAGTCTGTAGAATTCATGAATCCACATTGTTATCTAAATAATGAAAAATGTGTGATAAGAAATAGGGTATTATATAATAATAACCAAGAAATCTAGAACTCCAAGAAAGAAAAAGATGACTTCGACGAACACAATAAATATGAATAGTATATATTAATATTAAGTCAAAATAAGAAGTAAATGATGACTGCAAGGTAAGTACTGGGGCAAAATCTGGAGAGATTGAATAAACTATTTAATTAGTTCTGTCAAAGAGTTATTAAGTTATAAAAAGAGGTTAAGAAGTAAATAAAAGTTTAGAAATATATAAGGATGATCAAATAAATTATTTGGTTGATTTAATTTAACTTTTAAATTCAAATGTAGTTACTTATTAATGTTACATGATATACTTGTCAAACTTCATTTACTATAGTTGTCCAGTTCGCTATCACATTTTGCGGTCTACCAAATACCTCTTAGTAAGGGGCACCTGGTACTCGTCTCTCAACGATGTAATATATTTCATCTGGTTTTTGTGAAGCATCTCTCATCGGACTCACTATAATATTCAAGCTCTATCTAAACATTTTGTGAATGCTTGTTGCTTCATACTTGCCTTTAACACCCACTAAGCACAATTCCATGCCATGATCCAAGTGCCTGCCAGGACCTTTAAAGACACTTCCATTCTTGTCGAGCTTTACCCACGCAACTGTCTCTATCCATCTGTATCCATGCAACTAAAAAAAGAACCCAAATGAAGAGGAATCCTTCTTCCTGGACCAATTCTATTGGCATATTTTTAATCTTCTTGTCGGAGAGAACATTACATTCAAGGTCAAGCATTGTTGAATCCCAGGGTAGATCCATCATAATTTCTATGAATATATTCCCATCTCTTTATAATTGTTTTGCTCTTAAAAGCATTACACCGTATATAGAGTTACGTCACATCTTATAGGATTTGGAGGTCTGCTCATGTTGTCAAAGTTGTAATCTTAATTGGAGAGGTCTATAATTCTTTAACCAACTGCAGCTTTAGCTTTGCTTCACACTCCTCCTTGTGCAGAAAAAGTGAATGGCGATATCCATATCTTTTGAAACATTTGTCACACACATACTTCTTGGCCAGGTACTCTTCAACTTTTACCATCGCATGGTCCCTCTCATAGTGTTTAAAAATGGCATACCGACTCCCTTTTTACTTGCAACCAGAAACTGGACAACTACAAACCATTGTTAGAAATGTATTTTAAATTTATTTATAAAACAGATTTGTTCAAAATAAAATTCTTACACTTTATGGGTGAAATTTAAAAAATATGTCAAAAATGATTACACTTTTTGTCAAAATGTTTACATAAGTATATTTATAAATTATTTGGAGCTGGTTCTAATATCACGGTAAAAGAACATGTTTAGGATTACCATTTATAATTTATTTTATTTATAATTATTATTAATTATAAAATAAATCACTCTTAAATCATTACAATTCATTCTCGAATTAATGATCCCCGATTATTTTAATATCAATAAACCTGCTTATGTTTTTTCTATCACATAAGTATCAAAAATTTCTAAGACTCCTCTTCCACTAGTATAATGATTATGCAGAGAGGCTTTAAGAAGTTTGATGAATCGAACTCAAGTCCAGAGTGCAAATTAAACTATATGAATTAAATGCTCCATCGAATGACTGGTTAGAAGTAAAGATCAAGAAAGTTAAAAGCAAATCGTATTGAATTTCTCTCGAGTGATAAATACTTAAAACAATTTGCAGACTCACATTACAAAAAAGATGGCAATTGTTTCATAGGCAGATCAATGAGATTAGTAATATCCATCCACACTTTGTAAACTTTATCAAAACTTAAAGATCAAACGCAAAGCTATTTTGACGGTCATAACAAAAAAAAGAAAAGTAAACCCAAAACTTTGGAAAAATAGCTCTCTCATATGTAAAACCATCTCCTACAGTTAAGAAAAGAAAATTACTGCATTTTATTTGTTGATGAAACAACCTTCTCATTAATACTTAATTAAAGGTCGGGTATTGTAGTTAGGGCAAAAATATTCACCAAAGCAATAGGAATAGTTATAGCATTTCTTATGCATTTGTTGCTGTCATATTTGAGTCTGAGGGCCTTGAGGTCTATAAAATTTATAAGAAGTCTGTGGACATTTAAAAGTTCAGAGAATTTTTCAATGAGCTAAAGGGAAAACTGGTCTGAGAAAAGTTGCTATTGTCTGTTATAATCTAAGGGTACATCACAGCAAAATAGTCAAAGAGACACTCAACTATATAAAGATCCCATAAGTATATTCCCTCCTTATTCACCAGACTAATCCAATTGAAATTATTTTAGTTTGTTCTAAAACTCATAAAAAAAGCACAAAATAAATTTCACAAATAATGAAAAAGAAGTCGATCATGTGTCACTGATCAAAGTGAGTATTAAGAGTACAGATTAGTCAAAAGTATAATAGATAAGCAGAAAAGGTTTACTAAGAGTTCTTAGAATGTGATTAGCATAAATTAAAGTTTGATTAATATCAAATATTAAATTTAAATTGTTTCGATGGAGTGTCTCTGCCTATTTAGCACTTTTGATTATATCTCCCTCCCTCCCTCAAACTGACCGTCGATATTTTATCTCATCTATTAGTCATTTTTTCCAGAAGCTTTGAAGTTCGAAAAGCCCATTGCAAACTCTCTTTTATTTTGTGCTTGCGAGCAACTAATTTTCTGCTACTCTCCTTCAATAAGTGAATTGTTTTCCAGGTTTTTCTATATAATGATTAGGCTGGTGATAATGTTTTAGTTACTTGAAATATATGAATGCTTGGTCAGCTTCTCGTACCATTAACTAGATATCTTTATGAAGTCCCATTTCTCTTCATTGTGACAGGGGTCTTTTCTAACAACTTATGCATGGTGAACCAAAGTCTTCAAGTAATAAGTCTCTATTGTATGTAACATATTGAAAAAGAAAGTTCTGTCGATCTGTTTCTTTTTTTATCCATTATCTGGTAAGTAGGTTTAAATCTCAGAACTTTGCTAGAATTGATTTAGTCTGTTAGAAACAGAAAGCTCTTCATACTTAGGTACATTGATTATCTTAAAATCACTATTATTTAGAACTTGCTTTTCTTCTTGCAAAACTTATCTTAAAAAGTTTTTGTTTACTGTTTCAATAGGTAGTGAATATATATTTACTATTTAGGTTAAACTAAATATATATATATATATATTAATACTTACAAATCTCTTTTAGATATTTGTGGATGTCTACCTTTGATCGGAACCTCCCGTGTAACTCTCCTTGTGCAATTTTCAGCATTTCTTGGTCGTCTTTTTCTTCTTCCATAAACTTGTTGAAGGTCCGTTTTAATTTTGGATGTTTCTCATTTAAAAATCCATCTTGTATAATTAGGTTCTAAAACTTATTGATTAAATTACTATATAATATTGAGGTTTGTTTTAAAATATCATAGGGCCGTACTAAGAAATCTTAAATTTAAATATGAATTTCCAATAAACTCATAGAAAATAATATGAAGCTCACAAAAAATCACTATTAATCACAAAACTTTACTTTCTATTCAGAAACTTGAAGTTTACTTACTTATTACTTATCATGTACAAATGTTTAAACTTTATGTCAAAATGTTTTCGCTGAATAAAGTTAAAAAATTATTGTGATTTTTCAAAGCTGATGGGAGTGTTTTTCTTGAATAAGTTTAAGTCTATTAATTATGACAACTTATTTTAAATAAATTAATTAATTTAAATTTAATGTATCAATATAATAATTAAATTACCACATATAACAAGTTGCATACATACCATGGTTAAAACCCTCATCTACAATGAAAATGAGGACGTGAAACTTTCTGATTATATAGACATGCTGTATAGTCAAAATTAATCACAAAGTTGTGACGAGTAAGATTGCTCATGAGCAAGCTCTTAAAGTTAAGTAGCCCAAACAAGTGTCAAAATTTTCCAAGAAAAATAAAAATCTGTTAAAGAAAATTACAAGTGCTCTAATAAAGGCCAATAGTGAAGCTATTGAGAATTTCAAGTTGACCTTTAAAGAGGTTAAGAATAAGACTATTTATTACAGAGCCCCTTTACTTGACCTGAGTAAGGAAATCATTCAAGAAGTTATTTGGAAAGAAAGATAGAAAATTAAGAGGCAGCAAATGAATTCTCATATCTATTAAATAAGGAATGATTAAACTCCTGATAATTTAAAAGATAGATCTAAAGAGCAGACATTAGACTAATCAATTGATTTTAAAAGCTTTACAGAATTTGCTGAGAGTTAAAAAAATAATAGACTGATTCAAAAATTAGCTCAAAATATTCTACAGAGCTATACGACCACATCCATTTAAAATTAGAACTAGCTCCTCTAAAGTTTGACAAAATCTCTTTTATAATAGAAAAAGTTGCAGACTCTTGCAATCCATCACTAAGTTAGCAAAGTTTAAGATTAGGTTTATGAACTTTTACTTTAGCGTAAACATTTTAACATAATTTAAACATTTGAAATTTATTACCATAAGCGGTTGTCGGTTGTCGTTATGAATCTATTCCTAGCTAAAAAAGAACAGGAATACAAGTGCGAGGATGGTTATTGTTGAAGATGCTTGCATCTTATCTAGACTCCTATGATGATTTTGACTTTATTGAATAAGAGGATTTTTATTATTTCGAAAGAAGGATCAAGAGTATTGTAATTCAACTTTAAGAAAACTGTTTACAAGCAAACATTGGACTTATTAAATTAAGCTTGCTTATCAAGCCCAACCTAATCATTGAGCAAAACTGGATCTAATAAGAGTTGCATTCTCTAAGTTAGTCATTATAAGCGATTGGCATCACTTAGGATGAAGCTAAAAATAAATTTTTAAAAACCTCAAAATTTTCTTTGGCAAAAGACGATGACTAAATTAGTGGCTTTCTGAAACGATGAGCGGCTTCTGACAATAACTGTGCTTAGGAAAATAAAGGTCGAGCTGGATGAGGGTCAATATTTAAGCAGGCTGCTTTCCTTACTAAGCTAGTTGTTTCTAAGTTGATACTTTACAAAGTTGAATTTCATTGAATCTTCACAATTTGATATTAGTGATTGAAAGTCTTAAGGAGTAGCCGTTGGAAAGAATCGAGATTATTCTCAAAGAAGATGAATCTGAATGGATAAAGTGTGCTGTCAAGGCAAAATCAAGAGAAATTCCCATTTCAGATTCCAGATAAGAAACAGATGCTACAAAAGTAATTGAGAAGCTGAGTCAAAGTAATAATATTTAGAGCTCAAATAACTTTGAAGAGTTAATCTCTCTTTCTAAAATGTTAGATTTATAAAATGATGTTTACTAGCACTCTCAATATTAAGCAATAATTACAAGCTTAATTATTGGTCCTAACTAAGATTTCACTATAGTTGACATGCAAACAGGCTCTGGCAAGACATAGATATAGGAACTGGTTGCATACTATTACGCTTTAAAATGATAAAAATCACAATTATTAAACCTAATGAGAACTTGAAAAGTTAGACTGATAAAATACTTGGCTCCATTCATGAAGATATTCGTGTGGTTGATATAATCAACTACTACAGCCATTCGTTCAAAAGAAGAAGTAGTGATACTGAATGAGCTCGACACTTTAATTGACAACAGCTTTTTCTTATCCCTTGGCAATTCGATAACAGGCTTGTGGCAGTTTTTGAATAAAAAGATATTTTTATTCTCATCAACCTTTACTAAACATCATTCAGTGGTCATCGAAGAGACAATTAAAAAATCAAGGATATTAAGCTTTTAGTCAGAGCAGCTCTTCCAAAAATAACTTAAAGAATAATATCAATGTGAAGGTGATTCTCTCTAAAGATAAATTTGATGTCCACTCATCACTTTTATCCGAAGTAGTGAATAGATATTAATTTGAACCTATTATAATAATCGTAAACTCTTGTGATTTTGAGGAATTAAAACTTAAGTAACAAAGGGGGAATAAGTATGACATCTATCTTTCAGATGATAAGTAATGCAGGCAGCAAATCAGAGAAAAGGAAACATGTATTTTACTAATGAAAGAGATCAACAGTGTAGGTTGCGATACTAAATTTAAAAAGGATGGGTTTGTGATGATAGCATGCTCTGTGTGCTGCGAACGAAAGTTAAGTAAATGATTAGCCGAGGAAACAGATGTTAGAGTTAATCAAGAGGATGTATATTCGTCCAAGAGTGTGAAAATGAAGCTGTCTTCTGGCAGCGTTTGAGATCAGCGGACAATTAAAGAGTGAGAAGACTTTATGACTTGGTAAAAATTCTATGGAAAAAGCGAAGCAACTCGAGACTCAGTGATTATAATGAAGATTCCTAGATGGATGGGCAGGTCTTATCCACTTTGAAGGATCTGGAAAATACAATTGGATACAAGTTTTATCAGCAGGTTATTAAGGGTCTGGAGATGTGAGTCTGTTCCATTTATGAAGAAAATTAGTTTGATTAAAGTTTAAAGTTCTTAAGTGAACTAATTTGCTTTTAGAATTAATTAATATTCAAATAATAATTAAATCTATTAAATTATATTTAATGATTGAAATAAATATTAAATTAAGTTTCAATTAGTCAAGATCTGCATTTTGTTCATTCTTTGATACTTGTACCTTCAATGACCTCTGACTTAGCTTTAAAGAACCTAAAAGCGATTAATATGGCAATTTTTGTGAAGGAAATAGACAGATACATAATATAAGCATTTATTATATAGATTTCGCTTGGTTTGAGAAGCCTCTATGGAACTGTTCCTTAGCCCAAAAAGATCAATCATTTTGGCTTTAGCTCATTATGAGCCACTTCCACTGTCCAAGACTGATGCTCATGTCCTAGGAGCCTTTAGGCTGTGAAAATAAACAGATCTAGACTTTGAAGATGTCTAGCATTATATGATGCTTTGCCGTCTTCATGGATGAGTATAGGAAAACTTCACAGTAGGGCTTCATTTAAAGTTGTACTTTTTGCTTATATTTAGGTGTCATACATGTGTTATTTTTATTATTATCCCCTTTTATTGGTCTTATTAATTTGAATGACTAATTTAAATAATTAATCTAGTAATTAAAAATTATTATAATATGAAATTGTTCTTCATCTGTCAATTTCTAGAATTTAAATATTCACTATAAAAAATTCTTTTAAATTATTTCTTCATTAGATAACTATTGACAATGCATGTTCAAATTAATAAAATGTTAACAATTTAATTAAATATTTAAACATAAAATATTATGAATAAATAGGTAGATTAATTAAAATAATGCAATGAATTGAATAAAATAACAATCATTTTTGACTTGATATATTTAAGTTTCTGTATTTGAGTAACATTTTTTGTAATTTAATTTCTTTTGAGAGTGGCAACCGAGTTTAACACTAATTTATCATAGTATTGTATTGATACTCTTTCAAGATAATCTTTAAATTTGAGCATCATGCTACTGTCACATTTTTCCACAATGCAGCTAAAAATCTCCTGAGCATGAGGGGACGGGAAAGTGCATACAATCAATCGACTTGAGGGGTTCATTTCTCTTCTGTTTAGCAGTATATTTACTTTTCTCTACGAAATGAAAGATTGAGTGAAATAATTTACTTGTGCTATGGCTATTGCGATATTTCTTCTATATTAATTATAGAATTTCTCTCTTATTATAATGCAGTCAGAGAGTTGGCTTTTTGTGAATATTTCATAACAATACTATAATTAAATTAAACTTATAATCAATTGCAGTTTTAATTTCTTTTTCTTTAGATAAATAATAGTGTAAAAATTATGAATTACATTAGTTTTCAGCCATTATGATATTTTAATTATTGCAATCGAATATGCAAATAAAGGGAATTAATGGGGGCCTTGAAGAGGCATCATGCAATTACTAAAAGAAAATATTAGGGAGTTGGAATTTCTGACTCTGATAAGTGTCTAAGATCGTGAGATAAGTGAGTATCTTTGATTCGCAGTCCATACTATGATATTTACCCATGCTCCTTTCACATGTTTTTTAGGGTTGTATTTTTATCATTTAATATATTTATAAAAAACCCAATTTTTATTAATTATTATTGCCATATTAATAATTATACTTAATAATTTGATTAAACTCTATGAATATTATTTTCTCTCTTCTCTTTATATATTTTAAATAATCTGTTTAATAATCTTAAATAAAAGCATGTATCCGCAAAACCCTTAGGAGCTGCGTCAAGCCGTATAATCTAAATGAGCATTAAAATTAGCATTTACAATAATTCGATTATTCACTTATAATGTCATTTATCCTTAGTGGTATCATGTTTTTCTTTTGTAACAGCGCTTTCTGCTCAGATGAACACAGCATTCTGTCGGAGTCCTATAGGTATTTGTTATGATAAAGTCTTAGTAAAAAATACACACATTTAACAAGCTCCTTGAAAGCAGATAGTTTCCTCAATATAAAATGTACGTCGCTTTCATCTGATATGAGTATGAACTACTCACTCTTTGATGAAATGAAAGTGGTTGGCGAATTCCGATTAATTTGATTTGATTTTAGAAGAAGAAATTGTCAATAGAGTGGCTAAGGATTAAAAGCCACCCTTCATACTGATTAGCGCGTCGTTTTCTTTTTTTCTATACTCGTTCTCATCCGCTCTGGAACTTCAAATGCTCGACTGTAACTTCTACGCACCAAGAACAGGAAGCTCACGTACAAAAATTCAATGCTGATTTAAGCGAGTATAGCAATGAATACAATACTTTTTATTACCAATCTTCATTCAGTTCTTCCGCTTATGCGAACAACCACAGCCAGAATGGGATTGTTTCATCATGCGCTTCATTATCGAATGCAGCAAAGACACTTGAAATATACAACCATTTTCCTATCAACTACACAAAGAGTCGCAAGTATTGTCAGTTTGCATGAAATAGTCAACTTTTCATTGATTAAAATTAAACTAGGAAAGCTTATTAGTATTTTTGAGTTGTTGATGCTTGAAATTATATAATCGTTCATCGCATATACTTTAACTTCACCTCTTTTGCATCTTTAAATAGTGAATTGCTGGGTACTTAATTCAGTGGCATTTAGAGAATATCGTTTTATTGTATTGGTGGGCTTTATCTGCTTGGTATAATATGTGAATGTCATAAATACCCCCACACTTTCCATTATCAACTGTTTATATATTATTTATACAAGGTTAATTGTACTAATATTAATAAAATTTAATTTATAATCTTGCAACTATTTGATTAATTACTACAGAGATTTATTAATATGACTAAAGTCCTAAAAATTGATTTAAATTAATATGAAGTTCAAATAAATTAAATTAACTTGAGTCATTATTATTTATGCTGGTATTCAATTTAAACAACTACTTAAATCTATTTTTTATACTTATTTTATTTAATAATAAAGGATTTTAAATAGCACTGGACAAAACAATTTTATTACAAATAAATAAGACTATGAGTATCTAAAGAACACTTCAACTGAATGTTATATTTTATATATTTATCGATCAAGTTGATAGACAGCTAAACTAGATAAATTTTATAAATCTACTGAGTATTCTTTGCAAGGGACATAGCTTTTGGTTTCAGTTACAATTATTATCTATTTGATATGCGTCATAAGTTTACTACTCCTACAGGTTCTATACTTTTTGGAGTTATGAATGACTAAAAAATTATATATATTAAATTATGATAATCTATCTCTTTGTTATTGAATGAATATGGAAGATTTAATCAACTAAAGAATACAATTACATCCCAGCATTTTTAATTTAATATATCTACAATGAAGTTTCTCATATTTATTTTTTAAATAAATTTTCAAATTATTGTGTCTAAGATGATACTTAAGACTGTTATTAAACAGCAGGTAATTTTGATGAGGATTTAGGCAGTGAAGATTTCTGAGACTATCAAGTTGAGAATTCAACAAGAATCTTTGCAAATAAAAAGACTAGATTTAAATATTTTAAATAAATAAATATATGTATAGCATTCCTCACATATTCAATAATTATAAACAAATACAATAAAAAGATTTAGAAAAATTGGGAATTGATAGAGTTTTATGAGTGTGGAAACAGTTGCAAATTTGTTCATGGGTAACATAAAAAGAGAAACAGTCAGAAATTTCAAAAGAAATAGTAAACTTAGCTGTGAAGATGTCTCCAGTAAGATCCTTAGAGCAAATTTACAAATTGATGCTTAAATGTATTAATAATTTGTAATAATAAATTAATTTATCTATTTATTATTATGATAATTGAAGTTATTATTGTATTCGTAAGTTAAATAGCTCAGTTTATTATATTCTCATGATAATTATAATAAAAAGTAATCTGTTTTGCAATTGAGTAAAGCGAGGATGATAAAAGATTTCAAGAAAGAACAAAAATAAACTAAAGATGATGATTAATAAATGTTTATGAAAACATTTATTAAGGAGTTCTAGAAGACATAAATGTTGCTCTGTATTTATCATTTATATTTAAACTAATAAATATTCATTTATTGTTGATTAATTATTATAAATAAATGTAATTACTTTTAATAGGTTATTTAACGATGCATTTAACAAGAATTGAAAATATAAATTAAAATATTTTTCTATGAATATCAAAATTTTATCATATACTTGAAATTAATTTCTAAATAAATATGGTAAAATTAATATTGTAGGAATACATTTGATTTGGGAAAATAAATTATAATTAATAAATCAACAATTAAAATTATTGGCAGTTAACTTTATGGAAACCTAGACAATATGGTACTTGTTCGATATAGAATTTTAAATTAGCTGGACTTTACTATTGGCGGTACCCCTCTATCGCATTACTGAAGCGAGATAAATCGATTTTAATTTTTGGTGATTTGTTTAGTTGATTTTAATGCCAAAATTAAAGTCGAGTTATCTCGCTTCAGGGATGCGATAGAGGGGTACCGCCAATAGTAAAGTCCAGCTAATTTAAAATTCTATATCGAACAAGTACCATATTGTCTAGGTTCCCAGAAAGTTAACTGCCACTAATTTTAATTGTTAATTTATTAATTATAATTTATTTTCCCAAATCAAATGTATTCCAGCAATATTAATAATAGCGAGCTCTGAGGGGGATACTCCTAGTTCGTTAGGCTCTTATCTCGTATGCATCTTGATTACAGGGAGATGTAGAATGGGGGGCGAGGTTGTTTTTTGGAGTTTTTCTAGTTCATGACTTGCCACGTCAACTCACTTCAGATACGTTTACGTCACGACTAAAATTGATGGTTTGATTATAGTATTAAACAGTGAATTGATAAATATTTAATTATGAGTATAACTCGTTAATCATCAATATTAATAATATCGTAATAGCATCGAGGTATCTAAGTATTCCTGATCTTATATATGTTGGTTAGTACTGAAGGATCTAGTCCTTTTTCCTATTGTTTCTTCAGATATATATTAAAGGCATCTTTAACCTTTGTAGTAAAATTCAACATGTTTGAATGAACTTATCAAAGTCAGTTTAATCACTATTGAAATTGTTTTTAAATTGTTGGTTTGATCTTGCGGCCATAGTAAAGACCTATTTATCTGGATAAAGATCTAGGGGTCTGGTCAATTATGAGTTTCAAAACTTGGATCAGATAGTCGATAGCGTCCTTGTAGTCTTTTGGGTCGGCGTTTTTGTTCTTTTGAAGTTTTTTGTCATTCCCAGTATGACTTCAAGAATATCTAAATATTTTTTGCCTTTCGTTTAATATATCTATTTACCATGCTAAGTACAAAAATAGACTGCCATAATCGTAGATTTTCATAGTATTTTTCCTTTTTTTTTGAATTTATTTTACTTCTAATGTTTATTATTTATTGTTTTTTAACGTTGGTAAATTGGACCTTTCCAATGGACTAGGTCTCATGCAAGTCTCGTGTATAGTCTCAGAAGTTTTATTAAATATTTTTATCATTTGAGCTGCTTTTATGGCTGAGAAACCAGGTTTTTAAACCATTTTTTTTAGTAGGTTTTGTTTGATAATATTTAATTATAAACCCGCTTATACTATCATTTTGTATGTCAATTATTGGGGTATTTAATTTATTAAATTAATTTGAACTTAAGGCCTTTTTTCTTTATGAGATTTCTGCTTAGAGAAAAGGTATGAGGTATTTTGAGTATTTTAGAATTATCTGAAGACTTTCTATAACTTTTATTTGAGTGCTATTTATTTTAATATATTGTAACTATTCCTCATAGCTTCAATGGTATTATCATTGTGTAGTTTTTTTTCATAATTTTACTAGACTTCATGAAGGTTTATTGTTTATGCTGTTAAATGCATTGGTAATTAAAGTTTTTCCCCAAGTTTCTGTTCAGAATCTGATTACTTTTGATTTCATTTTACCTATCATATCGATATGTGATGTCAGAGTCTTCAGTTTTTCTTTGGAAACGAAGTTTGCTATTTAATATTTCAATTGAGTGCCATGTCATAACCTCCCAAGATTGAAAATTTGTTACTATATATATGCTGTATTTATTAACTTTTCCTTTTTGAAAAAGAGACTGAATAATTGTTTATTTATTATGCTTAGAGAAGGAAGTTTTGTCTTTCCTTGGTTGAAGAAAAGACAGATGTAAAATACCTTTTAGAAGAGAGTGATCTAGAAAAATTAAACATAAGCCACTTATTATTTCCTTTACTCAAAGTATCTGAAGAGCTGACTTACCTTTAATTCATAGATTAATTTTTAATTTTAAGTCCACAATATTTCATTTATTTGTGGTCTAGTATGTCGATTGAGTGCATTTTAGTGTAAAACTTAGTTCCACATTTAATAAATATTTTCATAAATGGCAAAATTTATACATTAACAGTTTAAAGAATCCAATAAACTAAACATATATAGATTTTAAACTAAATCATTCTAATTTTACATGATCCTTCTAAAATAAAGTCCAAAGAATAGGCTATGAAAGATTACAGCAATAATGCTTAAGATATTTAAAATCCATTTTATTTAAATCATAAAAAGTAGCTATGAAGTAAATCGCAAGTTATTACTTTTAGTTAATTCATTATTTTGAAAAAAATTATAAAGATTTACTAAAAAAAGCAGAAAATAAAAAAGTAAAAAGTCTTAATAATTATGTTAACTTAATAAGCTAAAATGCAGATATTATCCCAATTTAAATTATTAGCACTAAAATATTTTTAATCGTAAATTGGCTCTCTCATTCTTTTCAATAAATAACTTTCATCATTTTGAATATGTAAAAAAGACAAAAATTATGGAATATAAATTATATGTATTTTCAAATTCAGGGGTAATTGATAGATTATAATGATTTTTGCACTATTAAATCAATATAATGTGAAAATAACTTGCATCTGTAAAAATAAGAAATTAATAAATGTATATTGTTTTATAAAGGTTTATATTTAGAAGTTTTATCCATAATTAAAATTTAATTAAAAATCCTAACAATTATGATACATAACTATCAAAGTGTTATAAACTTTTTCTAATTCATTTTTGTAGTAATTAGGATATAAAAGATAAATTGAAGATAAATCTGATAAATATAATAATTTAACTTTTTAGGTCATTTATTTTTTAGAGCTCTATATTATTGTAGAATTAGAATTAAAAATTGCTTTTTAATTTAATTAGTACAGCTCAGAATAAATGTACAATATGCTTTATATTTTGAGGATTTGGAATAAGATATAAGAATAAAAACTCGTCCAAATAAATTATGACCTAAATCTATTTTGATTTAACTTTTTAGAATTGATATTTTTTAAAAATCACATTACTTAGTTGCAAGGAGAGATCAGGCGAGTCTTTAAATGTGATAATCTAGTTTTTTCTATTACAATTTGTTGAATGTGATATTTGGTAATGTATTAGTATATGATACTCTTTGATCCTTGATTTTTACCTTTAAAAAATGTAAAGACAAGAAATTAGCAATCTTTGACAATGAAATAGTCGCATATATAATATATGTAATTATAGTATAGAAATTGTTGAAATAAAATATCAACAATAAACTGTTTATAATCCTGGGAACAACAATGATTTTGGAATGGATTTGATCACAATTCCTCTTTAGAAATCAATATTCAATTGTGGCCCTTGGAGTAAGATTTAGTGGATGCCCAAAAATCAATGCATTAAACTATTTGATTTATCTATCAGGCTGGCTTTAGCCCCTGTATTAATTTCAGTACAGCATTTAATAGAAATAATAATATTACGATTGTGATCTTCCTCTTTTATATTTAAGCAACTGACTATAATAAAGTAACTGTCAGTTTCGCAGTGAAGAAGAGTATTCTATGGAAAGATGTATAAATGAGAAACACTCTAGAGTAAAAAGCATGGATATCAAATAAAAATGGTTTAATATAGTTACTACATTTTGTTAAGAATGTTAAGAAAGTTATGAAATGAATTTTGAAATTGCCAACATTCAAAAATTAAACAATCTGTTAAGAAAGTAAAATTGGCTTCAAGTTAGAAAATTTTTTGAGATATTCCAGTAATTTTTGCACATCATCAAAATTTAAAATCAAATTTCTTAAACTTACTGTTTTAATACTGTAATTAACTGGATGCTTATAACGAATGCACCATTAACAAGAAAATTTTGATAAGACTTGATAAAGAATTCAGCCACTTAAATTTTAATGTAATTCAAATAAAAAAATGAATATATAAAAAGCGCCTTTGAGGAATTAAAAACATCAATCTTTTCTAAACATAATTATATTATTTTGCAATATTTACAAAAGATTGAATTTTAAAGGCCAAGGTTTACTCAATGTAATAGTGATATAACATAACTGTTATTTTTGAGTTCTAATATAAAAGTTTAAGCAACATTTTAATACTTTAGTAGGGATTATTTTTTAATGAAGTAAGAGTATGGTTATTTAAAAAAATCATTATTGCATTAATGTTTAAGCTTAAATGGATTTTTCAACCATGAAGTAAATTAATTTGATATTCAGGAGCTACCAAAATAATTTATCAATAAATAAAAGATCATAAAAGTTCAATATATATTAAAAGAACATATAAAGATTTTTATTTAAGTAAATATTATATTAAAATGAGTTAAAAATAAATTTTAAGAAAAATAAGATGATATCTTAAATAAGAATTCAAATAATGTATAATTGTCAATTATATAAATTTTCAATAAAAAGAATTTTGCAAAAGACGACATTGACACCAATACTTAATTGAAAAATATTTAAACGAATAGGATACAAAATAATATTATTTAAAAAGAATATAAAGAAATTATTTCAACAAGGTAAAAAGATTATAATAGATTTGCAAGGGAAGATGATAAAAATAGAGTATAATAACTTCTGAAATATTTAAAAAATATAAAATAATAAAAATTTAAAAATGTGGAAATATATTAAAAGGATATAAAGTTACTTTTAAAGATGGTAACATTATTTCTGTTTATAAATTTAACGGTTATTTACAATAGACATGATAGAAAAAGGAAAAAAATAAAATAATATAAAAGAGAATAAAGAACAGATGATGCCTGTTTGATGGTAATTTGACTGTAATCTGCTAATTTTATCGCTACCGGTATGCTTTTATTGATCTGCTCATTTGCTTAAAATGACTTAATTTCGAATGAATACTGAAATGACCATAACTCAATCGAAAACGATGCCTCAATCAAGCTTTATTTCAGATCTTGTTTATTGTTTTTCTTTGTTATTTTTTCAATTTATTTTTTTCTTATTTTTATTTTACTTATCTTTTCATTATTTCTATTTTTTTAATTTAATTTTTTATTTTTCTATTGAATTAAAGTTTAGCTTTTATTTTCTTTTTCATAATTATCTATTGTTTGATTTTATTTTTCATTAATTATTTTGGGTGGTATCTGTCTCCCCCCACTATTATTATAGTAAAAATAAAAACAGTAATTGACATACTTACCAAATATGGATAAAAAATAAAGAATTTAATTATTAATAATCTTTTGGAAACACTCTGAGGTAAATAGATTTTGAAAAATTTATTGATAATCATAAAATTACTTTTATTATAGATGCATTTATAATGAATTTTTGTGAATTTCTCCAATAACTTTCAATTTTTACTTTTAATTTAATATGATCAGGCACTATCTGGCTGCATAATGTGGTATTTGAAGTGAAAAAAACATTATTATTCATAATATATATATTATTTATTTTTTTATTATATTATTAATTCTATTTTGAATAGTATTCAAGTCTGATCATATTAAATTAAAAGTAAAAATTGAAAGTTATTGGAGAAATTCACAAAAATTCATTATAAATGCAACTATACTAAAAGTAATTTTATGATTATCAATAAATTTTTCAAAATCTATTTACCTCAGAGTGTTTCCAAAAGATTATTATTAATTAAATTCGTTATTTTTTATCAATATTTGGTAAGCATGTCAATTACTGTTTCTATTTTTACTATAATAATAGTGGGGGGGGGGTGAGACAGGTACCACCCATTATTTTTTTAAATTCAGTTAATTTATTCTAATTACTTTTTCTTACCTTGCTATTGTGTAGTTATTTATTATATTATCCTTATCATATTAAAATATTTTTAAGTTTTATTATATCATTTTTATTTTTACTTTTACTTTAATGCTTAAATTAAGTGTATGCTATATATTTTTTTTATTATATATTTATTTTTTTAAATATGGTTGGTACTGGTAATAATTAGATTATTAACCATATTTATTTTTACTTGTTCCATTAAAACTTATATAGTTAAAACTTGTTAATATTTAAGTCTTGCTTCGTGCTTAGTAATTGTATATTATAATTTAAACGGATTAAATAAAACCAGCTTTATAGTTAATTTAAATAAATTTATTATTAAGCGAGTATAATCAAAATGGGGAGACATAAAAAAATTTTAAAAAAAAGAGATCAAATAAAATTATGATCATCTCAATACACAAGAGTTAAGATCCAACAGTCACTAATTTGAATTATGTTTGAGTAGATCCTTATTTAAATTTTTAATTAACTAATCAACTAACTAAAAATGTAATTTTGTTTTTTATAAACTTTTCTGATTTTTTTGTATTTTTTTTCATCGATCAAGTATATGCTGTAGTTGATCTTCAAGTTTTTTGATAATTTTCATAGATATCTTCAGGGTATCTTCAGGATATTTTCCTCAAAAAATTTATAGTGTGGAGAGTGTCGAGCCATACATCAACAAAAACAGTAATAATAGCACTAATATTCTCAAAATCAAGCATTATTATGAATCTGGGATTTTTTCTAAAACATCTTGTTTTTCTAAAATTCATAGATGTGATACCAAATGTTGAAGATGATGTTGATGAAAACTAAGAAAAAATCAGTGATGTAAAATTTTTAAATTCTCTAGAATTTCAACCAGACTCACAATAATGCTTGATTTTGAGAATATTAGTGCTATTATTACTGTTTTTGTTGATGTATGGCTCGACACTCTCCACACTTTAAATATTTTGAGGAAAATATCCTGAAGATACCCTGAAGATAAAAGATTGTGAAAATTAGGATGATTGAAAAATGTAAATTTAATGAATTATGTCAATTACTATGCAAAATAATCAGCTGGATAATCTCTTCATCATGTGTGAGAATTTTCGAATAAACTCTGACTGCCTCCCATAATTTGACTTGCTTAATAATTTCATTGACAGTTTCCTCTCAGACAGTCTTCCCATAGCCAAGAATTTCTTTGATTTCCTCAGATGAGATGAAGCCACTGCCGTCCTTGTCGAAGATTCTGAAGACTGTATGAAGCTTCTCGTTATTCAAGTTGTTCCTTTCATTCATTGCAGCAACAACGAACTCAGAGTAATCGATAAATCCAATCTCTTCGATATCGACTGACTTGATCATCTCCTCAATGTTTGTTTTGTCCGTGTTTTATCCATGCCCTCATTGTTATCTCCCAAGATCTCTTCAAGTGACAGTTTACCATCTCCATTCTTGTCGATGTCTAACGATGCAGTATCCCTTTTCATGCTTTCCATCAAGAATATCTTTGAATTTGAATCCCTGGAGTCTTACCTTGTCATTCTTGGCAGCTAGTCTCGGCATTGGTCTTTCGGTATTCTTTAATTCCAGTATTGCAGTCGAAGTAAGGGGCGAATCTTCGAATGGGGGGCGGCCAGAGGCACCACTCAACTCAGCGGGAGCTATTTCACGACGGTGGAACTTCCGGCTCAGAAATCTACTCGGGGAACCGAGATAATCAGGCATCACTGTTTTTCAAAAGGCCATTGGGGTTTCCCAAAGCGATGTTTTAAACTTATAGTGCCGATGGTTTTGGATATGGAGAGAAGATCATTACTGTTTAACCATCAGATCTCTTTAGCTTTCTGCCCTTTTCGACTCTAGACAAAGAGCTTTTCTCTATGCTGTAGTGTAGGGTGCCTTGCGGATTCTCCTAATATCTATTTGACTTTGATGAGGATACAGTGCTTTTGCCATTAGGGAGGCTTGAAGATCCTAATGTATGTCACCATGCTAACTGCACTCGTTGGCGTCTCAACCAATGGGGTTCCATCCCTATCTGTCACTTCAGAGCTCTTAAATGACTTCTTCGCACTAATGGGAACTGGCTCAGATACAAAGAAAGTATAAGTTGATCAATGTGTAGGAAGGTGTGAATATAAGACCTTCTCTAACTATTGCTCTTTCAAACCCTGCGCATACACCAACAGTCTCAGCGCAAATGGAGTTGCTTCATCATGCTCTTCTTCCTCACAATACTCTGTGGAGTACCTGTCATAGTCTAGCGCTGCCTCACATCGGCCCAAAGAGTCCCAGTATTGAAGGTCTTGCTAGAGAGGATAACATGATTGTTGGACGATACGAAGCCATTGGTTTGCTCTAGTTGCCTTGGGGTTTAGATCAATGTAAAGGAGTGACAATCAAGGGAGAGTACTACTATGTGATGCCTTTGTTCCATCCCTACACTGTTG
>ARYC01004096.1:0-10080 GCA_000711775.1 Oxytricha trifallax
AAAGTTTCAGCCACTCCTAAGCTGCTGCAATTGAATCTGTGAATGAAGGCAGGTATTTATTGAGGAACGCAAGCAAAAAGTATTGAATGTACTTGCTTAACGAGTCACAGGGAAGAGGAACAGACATTGAAACAAATGATGAAATTTAATAAAATGGAGGTTCATATTTAATCATTGCTGATGTTTTTTTTCAAAACTATCTGAAGAATAAATTATTGGTAGAATTGGCAGGCTCAACACTAAAGGCAGGTGGTAACGAGTATTATAAAAATACGCTTCTAAAGATAGTGAAGAGCAGCTTATCATTTAAGAACAGAGAGAAATCAAACTTAATCTTGATCGCAAGCACAATTATATATAATCAATTTTATAAAATCGATTAGAAGCTATGGAAAATTTCCTTCAATAAAACTAGGTCCCTCAACCACCAATTTCTGCAGAACTTTAAAACGAAGAGGATCAAAACAAAATTTGTGAAATAAATTGTTGAGCATTTCGTTACTCTAACTGAGAAAGCTTACAGTGAAGCCACCAATCCAGCTGAAGAAGCAAGAAAATCTTGAAGAAGAAAAAGAAGAGCCATAATAAAACTAAGAATAAGCTGAATAAAGTAAGTTGGGTTTTATTAACCTTCACTCATAGAGCTTATTGAAGAAAAGATGAGTTAAAATCCTTTACTGCAAAATAAGCCATTTGACAAGATTTAGTAGTTGGTTCAGAAAAATTTAAAACGGTAGTATCATGAAATTACTAAAGCTAAAAGCAGAGAGAGATCCTGAAGTAAGGGCAGTAAGAAAAGTAATAATAAGAGAGAAATGAAAAATTAACAAAAGCTTGAATTTATCAAAGAATAAAATAAGATTCGAGAGTTGGCTACTCGTCGCAGTGGTAGAGATAAATTATTCACTTGCACTTATACAGAGCTGCCAGAGAATGAAGAATCAATGGAAAGATGGTTGAAGGCAGCTTCTAGTGAGAGAAGGCACTTTAAAAGCGACATAAACCATAAAAATTCAGAGAGAAAACCAAGATTAAGAATATGAGATTTATCTTAATTTTTTAAAGAAATTCACCATATTCAAGTCTTTGCTATTAATAGCATATAGAGAATCGTGGAGGAATAGAAGCAGCAACACTCATTGTCTCACGTTTGGAGACTGATTTTGCATATTCTGCAGGTTACCATCTTGCATAAACTGCTCTTTCATCTTGCGTAAGTCAAGCAACTCACTTTCCATATTATCATGTTATTGCTTCAACTTTTTAGTTTACTGCAAGAATTCTTGCTTATCTTATTTCAAAGCATCTTCATAATCCTTTACCTCCTTTAACTATTCACGGGTTCTTTTTCTTTTAGATGAATCCTTAACGAGATTCACAGCCTTACCTCTCTCAGCTACACAAGTAATTAAGAGAGAGTAAACTTACTGCTAAAGTTAAGGCATCTGCTGAGAGCGTCCACGAACTCGGGTTTCATTTCTATAACGAGATCTCTGTTTTACTCTAGCTTTTCTTTTCGTAAGAACATTGCATCATGAATCATCTAGGAGACACCGTCGGTGTCTAGGGTGAAGAGCAAGTCACAGATCCATTATCTGTCAAGGTGGACCCAATCTCGTTCTTCAGGCAAGTATTACAGCAGTCTTGAAGACCCTCTTGCATAATCGAGAAAGTCTTATACTGTAAGTCCATCGATTTGAGGCACTGCTGACACTTTTACTCCATCTCTCCTTACATAGTATAATAACAGTTATAGGGGTAAGTTAATCGTTACATCTTTCTCCGCTCTTATGATTTACTTTAGGAAATAAATGTTGGTGGAGTCCGCTTTGGGTTAGAAAGCGTGGCAGTCTTGGGCAAGAAAGTTGTATAGTTCTTTCTTACTTTTGCACTTCTGGGCGAGTTCTGAAACATTGATACCAGTAAGTTATTATTGGTTCATTAAACTTTAAAAGTTAGGAGCCTTGCACCATTTTAAATAGCTAAATTTTGACTCAGGAAGACACTGCCGTTACTAAAATCAGATAGTGCTTTTTATAATAATGAAATCGCACCAGCACGATCCAATTTCCGTTAGCGGGATTACTACCACAACCAGCCGAATTAATTATTATTAAATTTAAGAATCCATTCATTGGAATCATATTCTAAAAAACGACAGTCAAGACTGTCAGAATTCTTTAAGTTAGAAGATAACGATTATGATGGTAATAGTTCAAGTGAAGAGCAGAGCTCTTCAAGTGGATCTGAAGATTCTTGCAATAATGCAGATTACTTAACAACTAACATGCTTTACTAGAGAAACATAACTCTTGCAGATGTGATAATAGAAGAAGTAAGTGAAAAGGATATGATTTCATTATTCAATGAAATCCGGGATGAAATTTCAGAGTATGAAATCGATGGATTTATCATAGATCCTAAAGAAAAATACAGAGAAAGTACTAAAAAAGGAGCTTAATAATCATTGCTTAATGATAATTAAATTAAGACTCTTGATTAACTAATGTTAAAGCTTTATACTGAGTATAAGTAATCAGATTTAGAACCTTAGAGTATGATGGATTGTGACTAAGATTTTGATTTATAAGCTCTTGAAGCAAAAGTTATAGAGAATCATATAATAAAAGATTAAATTGCAATTTTTGGTTAGCATACATAATTGAATGCAATAGTTCCTCGTAGATTATAAAAGTAGTTAAGAAAGGATAAATAATTATAAGAGAAGTAACTTAAACTTGCAGAGGAATCTCTTAGATTAAGACATACAGAAAAGTTAACTTATTTCCAGATAATGGATAGACTTGATATATCATACTATAAATTAAGAAGGTACTTAAAAAGTCCAGTAAAGAAGGCTTAATTCTGGAATCTAAAATAAATTAATAGAGGCAAGTATAAGAAATTTTGCATAGCAGAGCACCCACTCATATCGTTAATATGTTAATGTATAACACTTAACCAGTACCATTTAAGAAAGGTGAAGTGCAGCTTTCTGATATACAGCAAAGTTTACAGAACAATATATAGTTAAGTTGTAGTAAGTAAATGATTAGAAGATTTTTGAAAAATGAATTAATGATGACTGATAAATAAATTAAGTAGATTTTAACATTACATAATAGCAACAGTAGTAAGTTATAAAGATAGTATGCAGCCCAGTAATTCAGTGAACTATTAAGTAAGGGTAGAAGAATTATCAATATCGATGAATCAACTCTTAATTAAACTGATTCAAGACACAGGAGTTGGACGGCACCTTATGTAAAAAATAGAGTTACAAATTCATAGAGACTAAAATAAATGAATTTAATTATTGGAGTTGCAAGTACAGGAGAGCTGTACTATACAGTTAATCATTGAAGAACTAACTAGCACTCATTTTTTTACTTCCTGTGTAAACTAGTTAATGTATTGGATTCAGTTGACACTAGTTGGAGAGAAAATACTTTAATTCTACTTGATAATGCACCTTACCACAGATCATAAAATATTATGAATAAGTATCTTGATTTGGCTTTGCCAATAATCTTTTTAGGGCCTTATCACTATAGAATTGCACCTGTTGAATTAATGTATTCGTGGATTAAGAATAGTGATTTAAATCCATTAAATACTAGAGCTTAATCAAAGTAAAACTTTTTATAAAACTGGCATTTATTATAGAGGTTATTGGGCAGCTTTTATGAAAGAATTAGGAATGAATATAAGCAGAATTAATTAAAATTTAGTTAGACGCTGCTTTTATCATGTATTAACAGCAGCCCTGGATTCTATAACCCTTAAAGATTTGTGACTGAATTTTAAGAATTTACTAAGATTACTGCAATAGCAATATGTTAAATAGTATTCTAAATGTAATATTTAGTTTATAAAATTTTACATAATTATTGAGGTAAAATTTAGGAGTAATTCTAATAATATTAAATTAAATTCCTTACAATTAAATTTCTCTTTAACTAATTCTAATTTAATTTAATTAAAGTTACTCTTTCAATTAATTGAATTAAGTAAATTTATCTTCAAGTATTGCTCATTTCTATTAATGAAATAGAGAAGTATGAAAGCAAAATTATAAAACTAATTTAATTTTTACTTTTATATAGATTAGTTCAATAAAATGAAAAATTATAAATACAGTAATAGATTATTGGATTTAGACATAAAATTTATACTATAATGATTTGACTAAATTATCAGTTCTTTATAAATTTGAATTATATTAAACTTAAATTATTAATTTAATAAATAAATTTAAAGTATATAAATGGTTGAAGGTAAAAAAATGAATAAATTATAAAAAAAATGAATAAGTATAAATAATTATTTAAAAGCAAATATAATTTGCAATTTATTATAGATTTTCATTATTAAGTTATTTTATCATTATTCTTTATCAATTTTCACAAGAAAAAATGAATATTCCATTTTGAATATTCAAACAACAAAAGATTCCTACAATAATTATTAAGAAAAATGAAAATTATAATTAAAAATAAAAATAAATAATGAATTTTTCGAGAGGAAAATTATAAGAGATAGAATTCTCTAAACTGCCCTAAAACCCTGTTAGTTTTCAAGGTAATCAACAGGCTGCTCGCTTTGTGTAGCAAGTTGATAATTTTAAAAACTAATTAACTAAATTAAAAGAGAGAAAATGGAAATGTATTTCCAAATTAACCTTGCCCCTTCCAAAACGTTTTTAAATTAGATTTAAATTTAAATTAAATTTTTGCTTTATGCAAACAAATCCCCTATAATTATCGAAACTTGACTTGATTTTTAGTAATCAAATATGTAGTGCAAAATGCACAATAAATAAAATTAAAAAGCTAATAAAGCTAAATTAAATAATGTTTTTTCCTATGTAAATAAATTATGAGCTTAATGGATTCATGCTTAAATCCTCGTATTGTCGCCATGATGAGCTGGGTATACTAAGCTGGATAATTATTTAATTTAATGATCTTAGCAAAACTCGGCCAAGTTTGCTTTTTTATTTATAAGATCAATTAAATAATTATCTAGACAGTTGCACTAGAGATCTGGCACTTTACACTAATTTATATTCATTTTTAATGAATTTAATTAAATTAAACCCTAATAAAAAAATATTATTAATTTATGTCTCTTGTATCTATCCTAGTTAATTAATTTAACTATATCTATCTAAGCCAAATTTGCACTTTCTAAAAACAAATCTCTATAATTAAAATTTATAATTTTGGCTAAGATTCAAATGCAAATCCATTTTCCTTGCAAATTAATTGCATTTCAGCTTTAAAATAAAGGTAAGTTGTTATAAATTTGAATTTAAATAAATAAAATAAATACTTTTAAAGAATAACTATATATAAATACAATAGTAAATAAATACATAATTATTTTCCTATTTTAATTACTTATATACTAAATTAATAATTAAATCAAAAATATGGTTATAAAAATAATGCAAAGTTTAAACTTTAATACAGAGCTATTAAGAATAATCATAATGAAGAAATAAATTGATAATAAATTTGAATTTAAATTTAAATATAATTAAGGGAAGAAAAAATGCAAAATTAAATAGTTTAAATAATTAAGAACTAAAAGTTTGAAAGTATAAATATATAAAAATAAGATTAAGAATAATGATGGAAAGTAAAAATATTTTAAGTAACATTTTTATTTTTAAAGATTAAATTAATTATTATACATTATTTTTTACTGAGTAAATTAATCCTAAAATTTTATCATTAATAAATGGAATATTTAAATTGTGGTGAGTGAAAAAGTGGATAAATAAGTAAAAAAATTATAATAATTTGGGGGACAAATTTTGCTATAAAGAGAAATATGAGTGATAAAGTGTATTATGAGTGAAAAAAATGAAATATCACTAAGAGTTGAGAGTCCCCCAAGAGTTATAACTAAATACTAGAAAGAGTCTGGGACTCTAGAGATAAAAATGAAATTGCTAAATTTCAAGCCCCTAATTCCAAGAGTTTTAAATGAGAAATGAAAATAATGAATTTTCATAATGAAAAAATAAAAATTAAAAAGTTTTAAATGATAACTTACTTTTGGAAAATTACTTGCCCCAAAACCACCAAATGTTTTTTAATTTGGGAAAATGATTGAGATCTCTTTCAAATTTTAGAATCATATCTTAGTCATGATCTTAAAATTAAAAATTAATCTGATTTTCTTATGAAAAATCAAAAAAAACAACATTTTTTATACTTAAAGGAAAGATTATTATCAATTTCGATTGATTTTTTATATTTTAATTATTAATTTATCATTATTATTATTGCTGCTGTAATTACTGCTGTTACTATTATTATTGCTGTTAATATTATTTCTATATATTTCCATAAATCTATATCTTATACTTATTTTTTATTTACTTTAGAATCTATTTAAAATAACTTGACTTATAAAAATAACTAAGACTTAGGGGAAAAATTAAAAGAACTTAATTTTTAATTAAATTAAATTAACTTTTATTATTAAATTGCTTTTATTAGAAAATGTCTGCCTTAAATTATAGAATAATATTCTCTCTATAAAATAGCATAAAGCTAACTAAATTTAGAAATAATAAAGAGTGAATTAGGGTACTTGTATCACATAAGTGAATTAAATATAGAAAATGTAAGTATTTTAAGCTAAAATCACACTGGAATTGTGTGAATAATATAAAATGTATTTAAATTATTAGATAGTAAATAAAGTGTCTCCACTGTAAATTTGATGTAACAAACATCATTGTTTGCGAATAACGCAATTTTGAGTGGAAAAATTATGAAAAATGTAGAATTACAGAAAATAAAATGCATGGATCGATAGAGCTCGAGCTGCTCTACAAAGTGCACAAAAAGCGCACTAAAGTTAGTGGCGTGTGCGTGAGTTGCGTTGAAAAAAAGGAAAGTGCGATAGGCCTCGCAAATTAATCACTTTTTGATTTCCATTATAAGTTTAATTATTAAAGTAGTAATTATTAATTAATAAAAATCAAACTTAATTCAAATGTGGAGGTAAAACCGCATCTCTCCCTAAATAGTGTGAACGGTAAAACTTTTCAACTTATCGGTCAATAGGGTACAAACCCCATATATTCTTGATCAGCATCTCAAACTCTATAAGACTGGTAAGTATGGCATCGAAATAAAATTATGAATTTTTTTTCCCAACTTCACCGTACTTGCAATCTCTGAATCGCCTCCCTCAAATTAAGTTAAAATCTGTACTTTTAAATTTCCTTATTTATCGATATATTTAAAACTTTTTATCAACTTATAAATTCTATGTGTACATACGTATTGGGGTTTATGTAAAGAATAACCTTAGTGACTTAAAGGTTTCGGATAATCATCTATAATGAGAGGCATGTGTCTTGCTATTATGGAACTCATAGAGTGTGTATAAGTTGGATGACTGAGGAAAGTTATTTTATCTTAAAGTCTTCTCGATCTTTAAAGAAATGGAGAATATACTATGAGTAGATTAATTGAACATGTCAACTGCTGTAATAGTAATGAGGGAGCTCTTTGATCCACAGAAATCTTTCTGGTGCTATATCAAATATGCTGGGTTTGAGATATCAAGGAATTCCAATATCTCAAACGCAACATCTTATTGTCACTTTTTCCATTATTGTTTATGAATATTAGGAAAAATAGTCTTATATATTATGTGCAGACAAAACCATGGAGCAGCAACCAATGCAGTGACCGACAAAGTAGAGAGTGCAAGGGACATGGCCCCCAGGAAGAGACCACCCCTACTCGCACACGCAGGCAAAGGGTGGTGCCGAAGAGCCAAGTACTACTACTCCAGGTGTTGGAACTAGTGTTGACACCAAAGATATCAGAAGACTCAGAACTCAATTCGAAAAGACAAAGAGAATTCTCTCAAAAAACACTTGCTCAGGATGAACTTTTCAACAACTAATACTCAATTGTGGATGACAAAGAGCCATTTACAATTTCTAATTGTACTTAATCTGTGAGCTATAACAACACAGATTCACTGATATCGTGGGTAAAAATTATCAGTAGGCCGGTAATTCTGTAGACATACCTAAAGGAAATTCAAACTAATAACTAATACATTTTTTTCCCTTATTAAATATGCACATAATATATAAGACTGATTAATATATAGTAGAGATCTGTATTAAATTTGCATCTCTATTTTATTAATTCCCGCCTTTTAGCATTTTACTACTACTACTACTATTAGGAAAAATCTTTCTATTTTAAATTTATTTAAATTTACAATCATCACATATCTATAAAATTATTTTTGTAGTGTTCCTACCTGGTAGTCCACAGATGTCATTAGAAATATGTCTTGCAAGACGACACAGAGATAGGACTTGAGAGACGTTGAGATAAATCAGGATGAAGATGACGTCGATGATGATAAACATAAAACACTTTTGTGTATATTTCCATTCTTTATTAGTATATTAGGTATCCTGATTAATGTTAATTATATTTCTATAATCATCTATTATTTCATATTATATACATAAATCTTAAAGCACATGGAAGAATTTTTAGAAAGTCGTGCATGATTATGAGGGAGGAGAGTAGCAAATAGATTGATCTGTTATACTTTCTCGGGAGAATAACTATAAAATTGTATTAAACTTTTGAAATAAAACTGTCGAACATTAGTAACTAATGGTCAAAGTGTGAATTAAAAAGCTAATTTTTAAGTGAATTATACCTACTTCTATTATGGGACTATTGAACAATAATTATGCCCTCAACAAGAATTCAATTCCTCTTCTGTCTTTTATAAACAATGTTAATAATTTATTCATTAATATTGCATGAATCAATTTAGTAACCAAAAAGCGAACAATTATAATAAAAAATATAACATTAAAATTTATTTTTTAACATTGGGTGGTTAAATTCAAGATTGAAAATGTTGGTTGCTATTATAAATATAACTTTTTAGCCTATTTATAATGTTTGTCATCCAAAAATTAAAAATAACAAATGACCTTTGAATTATCATTTAAGTATCATTTTCATAAGAAATTGTATAAAACCATTTATATTTTTTCAACTTTTTGAAATATAAGGTAAATATTCTCATAAAACTATATTTTGATAAAATAAACATGTAAATAATCGAATTACAAAACTTTATTTTTTAAATGATTTTCTTAAAAGAGAAAAAATTATTTTTGCATGAATTTATTTTATTATTCATTTCTACTTTCTTCTTTAGCATGTTTATATTAATTTTAGGTTTTAAATAAATAATATTAATAAAGCAGGGAGATAGTGAATTATAAACTTAAAAACAATCAATTGTATAAGTAACTGCTGCTAATAAAAATTATTCCAGATTAATTTATATCTCTGTTTATTTAACTGCCTCATATTTAAAGTAATGTTCTTTGGGATAAAAATATTATTATTATTATTATGTTATTGACCCGAAGTTTACTAGCTATAAATCTATTTATTTTTCTTAGTATTTTTTATAAAAAAAATATTTCATATCCAAGCCAGTGATTCAGGTTCTTGTCCAAGCTGAAGTCTACAAAATTCTGAATAAACTGTGATATCTTCAATTTATCTTCATGATAACTTTAGGATGACTTTCATAAAAATCTGGGAAAAAATTGATAGCCAATAGAAATTTTAGCGAAGATCACAAATAATAATTTGTCAATTTAAAAAAAAACAAGAATTTAAAAAAATTATTTAGGTTTCATTGTCGCCAAGATTTACTTAGTTTGTTAGAGTAAACATTGAAAGTTAAAAATTAACAGGATAGTGAATAAGATATATATTCGCAAGATATAAAATCAAAAATGCAATAAAAAAATTATGTAATGATAAAAATTTTTTGATATTTTAAAATACTTACAAATTATACTTACTCAACAACGCTATTTAGAAATAATTATTGATTACCTAAAGGGATCCGAAAGTGAGAACATGTGAAAATTACAATTTATATTCAAAGAGTCAATAGAATTAAATTGTTAACAATAAGAGAAGTAGAATTTGATTTGACAATTCTTATATATTTAAGATGCTGTAGATGGGCTTTTCCCAAGTATTT
>ARYC01004097.1:0-27643 GCA_000711775.1 Oxytricha trifallax
TACTAATATTTAAACATTAAACTCCTACATAAACCCTTTTAAAACCCTAATAAAGTATGCACTAATAGTCTACTTTTATCAATCAAAACTCAATCAAACTACTGAAAAGGTTTTGGGGTTTTGAATAATCTTTTCATTAGCTTAAAAATTTCTAGCTTAGTTTTTAAGGGAAATAATCTTCTTTCTCAAATTATTTGTAAGAATAATTTCATTGTAACTCTTGGTATTAATTCAGAAACAATCATCATGACAAGAGACATTGCCATGATTCATTTCAGAGGATCAATTGCCACTTATATTTACAGGAACTTTTAAAACCTGATCTATGCATTTGCAGCGTCATTATAAATTATAGAATAAGATAGAACATATATAAGTCATAATAGAAAAATTAATACCTTTGTTATATGACTATTTTTATGAACACTCTATAGTTTGTAAAATTGTGATAAATCTATAATAAATCTGAATATAATTTCTCAATGTCAAATCACTTGTAATATTATATATATCAAAATTAATTATGGACATGTCATTATCATTAAAAAGCTTTAGAATTTTAGATTATGGTTACAAATTTAGTGCAATCATTCGTTAAGTTGTTTCATTAAAACACAAAAAT
Source organism: Oxytricha trifallax (assembly GCA_000711775.1). NCBI lineage: Eukaryota > Ciliophora > Spirotrichea > Sporadotrichida > Oxytrichidae > Oxytricha > Oxytricha trifallax. The sequence continues at coordinate 623 of ARYC01004097.1, forward strand.
TCATATGATCCTTATGAAATGGAACTGTTCTAGCAAAAGCTGATTATAAATTTCAATATCGACTTATTATAGAGGTTTAAGGACAAGAATTTTAAAGTACAGCTTTATAAGCTCAGATCTGTACATATCAAGCATTTTTGTTTTAGAGTCAAAATTTATGAAAAAATTATTTATGAAATTAATAATTGGTCAACAAGGCCATAAGTGATTTTTCAGACTATTTTGAAGTGTTTAAAAAATTGAAGAGATTTTTATAAGATTTTATACGAAGGATCTGCAATATCTATAATCTGGGAATTCTCTTATATCATTAAGAAACCTTAGGTAACTCAGTTACATTTGAAAATTTACATATCCTATATTCTTGAGATCATCATTCAAACTTGAAATTTCACAATTTTCTAAATAAGTATATAATAAACACCGAAACCCCATGAGATCAAATTAAAAGTTTAATTAAATTTAGTAGAGTAATAAATCATGAGAAAGGAAATAAGTTATAAGCTTTTATAATTAATCAAAATCCATTAAACTCCTAAGTTCCTATAATTTTATTAAAACGCTTTGTCATAAAGATGAGGTATTTTATCAATTAAAACAAATCTTAAATTTACATTGCCTAAGTTGAACCTAATCAAAATTCGTTCTAAACATTTATAGAACAAATTTATTGCTAACTCTTGCATTTTTTTACCTCATTTTAATCTTTCAATTCATTTTAATTATATTATTGCTAGGGTTAGGAATTTAAGTCTTAGTTTGATTTATCTCCCACTTTTTTGCATTTATCAATTCTTAAACCAATTTATTTAACATTATTGATTATAGGTTGATTATTGTCATTGTCTTTTTTTAAAAATAAAATTGCAATTTATTAACTTGATCAACAGTTGCTTTAGAGTGTTTTTAAAGTTCATTAATATGAGCATATTTTCCTTTTAATTATGAAGTTACTTTAGTTACAAACGATTGTTACTCTTCCTCTAATAAATGCCCTACCATTTTGAACAATTTCTTAAAATTCAGGAATGTTCAAAATTTTTACTTTGTTTTATAGTTTTTCAATCTTCTCAACAATTTTACTTAATTTGTTATTAAAAATTTAAATTTCTCAGTTTCCAGAATTTAAGGATTATTTTTGATTGATTTTTCACACATTTCTCTCATTTGTCATTTGCAAACTATTTAAAGTTACCAGAGATCATTTCTTCAATTTTTTTTCTCAATATTTAGTTATGTTCCCCCTGAGTCAGTATCATTGCCTTTGTTCTCTGTTTTAATTTATTAGTAATTAGAGTTATTATCATATGTTATGGCGTAGATTATTCACTATCGCTTTAATCTTTATATTTCTATCCACGTTATAGGTGTTGGAGTTTTGCTTTCTATTTTTTCTAGCATTTAATGTCTAAATAAGCCAATTCTTATGAAATTCAATAAGTCCTTGTCCAAATTTATTTTCAATTATAATTTTAGCTTCTTATAAGAATTAGTCCCTAAAATCTTTTGTTTTTAATTAAATCAAATATTTTGGTCTTTGAAAATATTCTTATTACAAATCTTAATTGTTTTACTCATTTAGGGACCCCATTGTGTATTTAGGAGTTTGATTACCAGAATCTTCTAATTTTTGTGCTAAATTTTATTATTTTTGTATTTATAGGACTATTTCTTTCACATTTTAATACTTATATTTTATTATAAATTTTCAGTGTATAAGATCTACTTAAATAGTAACTTTCATTTTTAAAAAGATAATTTAGTAACCTTTATTAACTTCATAAGTATTGAGTTTTGATTTTGAATAAGTAGTATTTTGATAATTTAATAAAAAATCAATTTAATAGGATGCAGAATTGAAACTAGGTAACTTCCCCAAAACTTTAATAAAATCTTACAAATAATAGAAAATCATACATAGTCTTACAATAAAAAATTTTTTAAATAAATAATTCTTGTCTATTTATACAGTAACCTAAAAAATGAGGTTAATGCAATAGTTCATTTTGGAACAAAAAGTTTAACAAAACTTCAATTATAATGGTAGAGTATTTTTTTAAAGAATATAAGGAGACAAAAGTTAGCTTTCTTTTACAATTTTGTTTTAGGTTTTTACCTTTGATTAGAATATAACCCTAATTCATTTGTTAATTACTCTTATATGATTCAAAACAAATATTCTTAATTTATTAATAAATTAATTTAATATATAGGCTTTATATTAAAAGGTAGTTATATTTCAGATTAGGCTGTTACTTATTATTTAAATAAATACTTAATAAAGTCTAATACAAATTTTAATGTATAATAATATTACTAAAATAAAATTGAATTGGGAAATTATGAAAACAAAAATACAACCGTAATTATATATATTCTTAACTGCCACTGTTTTAGTACGCTGCTAATGCTAATTTGATTTAGAAAAACATTAGACTCAATTCATTGATTACAACTGCCAGTCTATTAGTCTATTGGTCTATTATATTAAGTAATTTTAATATTAAAAGTTTTTATTAATTAATTAAATATATTGAGCATTAGACTCTTAGACGACTAGACTCTACTCTATAATTACAGCAATCAGTCTACTCGCATTATCTAATTAGATTATTAGACCATTAGACCAGAGAATAAAAAGATAGCGCAGAGTTTAATACATATTTAAATAACATAATTAAATAAATTAATATAATCACATCAATAAATGTCTAAAAGCTTGATTCTTATACGCCTTAAAAGTAATCTCAATCACTTTCTTAATTAAATTTATAGCCATGAAGAATAACAATTTCAAAACTAAGTTTATTTTTTTAAATCAAAGCCCTTGAATACTAATAAATAAGCTGGCAATCTCTAGAAGCAGATCTTATAAAAACTTCGGCAATTGTATCGCACATTTAAGTCTTCTCTACTTAGCAACCAGTCTTATCCTTTTTCATGGTGGTTAATACAGAGAATAGAAAGGGAGGCATTCATTAGAATTACTTGACCGGCAATAACTATTCTGGGTTCAAGATACTATAAGACGTCGGTATAGTGGCATCAAAAGTCTTAGGATTTTCGGAGAAGCTGCTCTTTCAAAAACATCCATAACTTGCTCTACTCTATTGCTATAGAGAAAAATTTAACTAATTATTCGTTGGGCTTAGGCAAATTAATCTTATCTTGAATCAGTAATTAATAAGGAAGTGGATTAAAAAGATTTGCTCCTAAAGAAATTTATAGCAGATTTTCTCAGTGGACAATGCAGGAGCGTGAAATAGTTTTAGAACGACATATAATGTCAATTGAAGATTTTATAATAATTGGAAGCATTGAGATCAAACTAAAGTAGCATGCCCAACTCATTAAAGATGCTGCTCTCCTCCAACTAGAGTGCGTCCTCCTTATCAGATCTTTATAAGAATACTTACTAAGACAGCCAAAGGAAAGTATCATTGAACCAACGCTTACCTCTCAAAATTTCATTTATGAGGGATATGGGGAGGATGTGATAGAAGCTCTGTATTAAATTCTTCTGAAAAGAAAAGATTAAAAGATAAACAGCGTATGGATAGTGAGACTCACGAATACTGGTAAGACAACCATTACCGAGATGCTTCGACAGATCTTTATTTGTGACATTTTGGAGGATGGGTATCTCACTTCTTCGTGAAAGCAGCTAATAAAGATATGGCTCCTTAGATATCACTCATGGATGAGATAAATCACCAAGACTACTTTTGGAACAAGAAGAATCTAGCAAGAATGAAGAAAATTATGGAGGGCAAGGGCTACGCGATAGATGCGAAATATGGTATCACATAGATGGCGTTTAAAAACACATGCTTGGAAATCACGTCTAATGAAGAACCTCTTGGAGGGATGGGGAAGCTAGACAGAGATGCTTTCATGGAGAGAGTAACTATCTGCAAAAGGAAGATCCAATCAAGAACAAGAGAGCAATTATTCCCATTCTCGATCTCGCAAATGGCACGTTATCTTTACAACATGTATCACGAAGAAAGTATAGCAGAAATGACAGCTCCAATGAACGATAGCTTAGAAAGATATGCAGAAAAATACACAAAGAGCAATAGTACCGACTCCAGAATATCAGAGATGTCAGTAAACTTAGACTGATTTTTTATTTAATTACGTTATTTAAATATGTATTAAACTCTGCCCTATATTTTTATTCTCTGGTCTAATATTCTAAAAGTCTAATTAGATAATGCGAGTAGACTGATTGCTGTAATTATAGAGTAAAGTCTAGTCGTCTAAGAGTCTAATGTTCAATAGATTTAATTAATTAATAAAAACTTTTAACATTAAAATAATTAATATAATAGACCAATAGACTAGTAGACTGGCAGTTGTAATCAATGAATTGAGTCTAATGTTTTTCTAAATTAAATTAGCATTAAAAGCGTACTAAAACAGTGGCAGTTAAGAATATATATAATTACGGTTGTATTTTTGTTTTCATAATTTCCTAATTCAATTTTATTTTAGTAATATTATTATACATTAAAATATATATTAGACTTTATAAAGTATTTATTTAATGTAAGAAGAATTAAAAGTTTCAAATCATAAAATTTAGTTCTATTAATTAAGTTCCATTACTTGAATTTGACCTTTACCATCGATAACTCCTTGTTCATGTAACTACTTTACGAATGACTTTTAATTGAGTTGATCGTCAATCTGGTCTTTCATCTATGACATTTTAACTCGAACCCTTTTATTTTAATAAGGAATTTTTTTTGAAATGCTTTTTCCTTACTCCTCTTACTTAGACTCCTCCTAAATTATTTGTTTAGATTTACTCTCCGTGCTCTGCTTTATCAAATAAGCTGATCTTTCATTATGTACTATAGTATTTACAGCATAGTATAATTTTACCACTATAGTTCAAGAAGCCGTTAACTGCTGAAACAAACTCAGGGTTTATATGTACTTAGGATTTTCTTCTAATCAAGTCTTTATCTCCTTTCTTATTTGCTTTAAGAATCATTTCGTTTATGCCTTGAGTGTCTAGAGACAATAGGACATCGATGATCCACTTTTTATCAAAATGAAGCCAGTCCTTCTGATCAGGTAGATATTTTAACAAAGAGGTCTTCTTTAGTGCATAATAAAGGAAGTTGTTTCCAGTAAGCCCCTCAATCTGCGGCACTGCCGCTACCACCACCACTACATCGCATCCCTTCAGGTACTATTAAACATTATTTTATTAAAACTTACTTCTTTCTTGCAGTCATTATACTCTTGATAAAGTATATGTTGGTGCATTTTAATTTTGGCATGAAAGCGCCACATTATTGGCACAAAAAGTCGCATAACTCTTTTTTACTGCCTATTTTTTATCTAAATTAGTTAACATGTATTTGCTGAAGCTAGTTTTCCATTCGTAATCTCAACCAAATCTGTTTAATTTAATAAATTAATTGTAATAAAAATATTATCATACGAATAATTAAATAATATACTTATAGTAAATTATTTTAGTAAAAATGAAAGTTCTATCATGTTAAAAGCCAAACTCATTAAAAGAATAATTTTAGCCAATAAGTAATTCATAAAAATTCTATTTAGGGAGAAAAGAAAAAAGTTTAATAGTAAAAAACGATATAAAAATTATTTCAAAGCACAGTATCAATAATGGAAGAAATAAAAATTAAGATGAAAGATTATCATTAAATAATACTGAAGAAAACATAAAACCCCTTGCTTGATTTTCTAATCTAATTTTATAAGAAGATCTCAAGTTAAAATGATTTACAAATATAGAAAGTTTCAAGAAACTCTATCTTAAAGCAAGAAGAGGTATGCATAGCCAATTTAGGAGACACTAAGTGATATTTGATCCCAGAAAAATTTTAAGCCTTAAATTTAAGACTATAAATAAAGAGTACTACCAATTTAAGAAAAGATACATTAAATTCTCTGTAGAAACCTATTTAGTAAGCAGACAAAAACTATATTAACCTATAGTACTGTAATATTTACAAAATCTCAAAAATTCTGGAAAAATTTATGTGAAAACTATTTGAATTACTTAAGCAAAGAAAGATAAGATGTAAGAGCAATTTCAATATATTTTTTTATTTTATTAACCAATTTTTCAATAGAAAATAAAACCTTATGAATAAAAATGAATTGAAAGAAAAAACAAAATGACTTGGATAACAAAGTTCTAAATTTACAAATTAAATGGGATGTAAACCATGAAATTTGTAAAATGATTTAAAGTAACATCTTATATGTTAGACAAAATTTTTTAGAGATCTCATACAAATCTTAGTGTATAGTAGCCAACCCACTAATCCCACGGCTTATATTAATATCATGCATTAGATAGATATTAAAAAGGCTAGAGTTATCAGGAAGGTTATTGAACACTTTCTGCTTTTTTATAACAAGAAATTGAATCTAAAGTTGGGTTCTTTTAATCAAAATATAAATTGCAAAAGATTTTAAAAACTCATATCGGTTTGACTTAAAAAAAGGATTATCAAATAGATATAAGGACGGATGCACTTGATTGCTTAATATTTAAGTAATTACCAGTCAAGTTCTACATTGAGCAGCTCATTTCTGAAAAAGTAATCATAAATATTGATGAAAGTAATATCCAGCAATAAAGTTTCTTTAATATAAGAGTTGGAGTCTAATGAATTAAAGAAACTAATCCGATAAGTTAGTATGAATGTATTGAATGAACATAATAAGAGCAGTGGGGAGTCATAATACCTTCTATTTTCAACTTAATATAGGGAAAAACATAAGTGAGACATTTTACAATTTCTTACTCAATCTCGTGAAGCGAGTGAGTATACAACTAGAAAATTTCGACATCTTTAGCTTTCTATTCTTTACCTAGGGCCCTACTAATTTGATTCAGCTCCAGTAGAAAAATTCATTCATTCTTAAAGAGGATAAATAAATTCAAGGTGAGCAAAATAGAATAAAAGAAGATTTTAAAGTTAAGGGTTAAGATCTATAACTTTTAGATTTCAGCTGGATTTAAGATAGCTTTTTATCAAGCTTAAAGAATGCTTTAAAATCACTAGACTTATATCATATTTAAATTTTTAAATCGCTAGTATTATTTATAAATCTTAAATTTGCTTATTGATGAAGATGAAAGACAATGAAAAATTTATAAAGCCAAATTTACTGAATTAAGTACAAGGAGTATCTAGGTTTTGTATATAATTCCTAAGTTAAATTAAGTAATTTAGAGGAATACTTATTTTAATTAAACTAATTTATTGAAAGAAATTAATTCATCTATTCTAATTTAAGCTAATATTGTAGGAATACATTTGAATTTGGAAAATTAATTAAAAATAAATAAATATTAATTAAAATCTTGGCAGTTAAAGCTGGCCAATTTAAACGATTTTGGGCTCATTCGATAGAGAGTTCAAAATTTAGCTGAACTTTACTATTGGCGGGTACATATTTTATGCCATCCTAGGAGCGAGATAACTCGACTTTAATGTGAGGATATAATTTAATGTATTTAGAGATATTTAATTAAAGTCAAGTTATCTCACTCCTAGGATGGCAATAAAATAGTACCGCCAATAGTAAAGTTCAGCTAATTTTGAACTCTCTATCGAATGAGCCCAAAATCGTTTAAATTGGACCAACTTTAACTGCCAAGATTTTAATTAATATTTATTTATTTTTAATTAATTTTCCAAATTCAAATGTATTCCTACAATAATGAATAAAACCTATTATATAGGTTTTATTAGTAAATAATTTAAAATATTATACTTAATAATTCTACATCAATTGAAATTAAAAGGTAACAAAATAACTGTATATTTAGAGACAAAGCAAAATAAAAACCCTAAAACCCCTGAAATTTTTAAATCCTTCATCGCTCTAGGGAATTAAGGGAAAATTCTAGGAATTTAACATTAAACATTCATGAATTCCAAAAATTCAAATAATTATTAAGTCTATATTAAGAAAAATATAATTAATTAAAACTTTAACTAAAAGATATTTAGAAGATCAAATAAGAATGATACTTTGTCATTATAAAAAATTTAAAGTACTTCTTGGCGCTGATGGAAAATATAAATGTCCGAGCTACAACAGCTGCATGCTCAAATACAAGAGTGACAAAATGAAAAATGTGTATGCGCATTATTAGAGGTGTCACAAAAGCTAATTGCAATAGCCAACTGTAAGAAATAGCACTTGTGCGAATGTGGAAAAAGATACACTAGAAAAGCAAATTCAGTTTATTACTCTTTACAAAAGATGCATATAGATAAAAAGTTTACTCATTTGAAGCAGACCTCCGAGAAATGAATGAATGGATTAAATTGAGAAATTGGGCATTAGAGAAAGTAAAATGGAAAACTTGTTTATAAATTTATGTCAGATCCTCCTCATCCTAACACTGCATTCAACTTGCCTTACAACAGCATTCCAGTGACAGAAATCCTTTCATCCACTATAGAACTACTTCAAGATAAAGGATTTGTATTTTGTATACTACAAATGCTGTAAAAAAAGAATGTAAAGGGGATACTTAATAGTTACTTGCGTTGAATGGTTTAAAACTGATGATGGCAAGAACTTAATTCATGGACTAGGAAGATATTTCTCGCACTGTGTCGAAGAATGTGTAGTAGGGGTGAAAGGAGATATCAAAATACTTGGAAAATCGATTCAATCTCTAAAAAGTGAAAAATTGATTCATTTATTTGAGAAGGATAGCATCCTAAAAGCCAAAACTAATTTATAAGATGATTGAAAAATTGTGTCTAAGTGGTGCATTTTTAGACGTATACAGTAGATGGATAAACAGGAGAAATGGTTGGATTCTATTTGGATGAGAGGCTAAAAGAATGAGAGATAAGATTGAACCTTCTGAAGCTTGAATACTCGGTCCTATTTCTTTAAATAACCAAAGCTTTATTGTTTTGGTTTTAATTAATAATAATAATTTCACTTGCATTCATTGACTTCCATGACGAATGAAAATTTTACTTCTTCGAGTACAAAGCAGTTTACTTCCCAGATCCACAAAGACATAAAATCAGGATGCTAAAAATCCATATAGAATTAGCGCTAAATCTAAAACGATTCCTAGGGTGCCATAAGTAGCTTCCTGAACCAGAATGTGTGGATAAGACCTTATTAAAGTGCCAAAAAAGAATAATGTTCGAAAGTCATTAAGAAGTTGGCTAGATCTAAATAGAATTTAACTATGTATATTGAAGCAGCTGAAGTTATTCAAATTGAAGATAGTCAATAAACTTAGAAAGAAATTTTTTAACCAGCATGTAAAAGAATGATTCTAAAAAAATTAGTTTAAGATGCTGGGGGAAACAAGAAAATAAAATTATTTGAATATTGACTTTTTCTACAGTAAAATACCCTTATAAAATCTATAATATTTGTCTAATGGGCTAAAAAAATATGTGTTATTGTTAAACGCATCTAAGTAATCAATGTGCATTCTATACTAGCAAATTTACACAATTATGAAAAATATGAAATGATAAAGACTGATAACAAGTAAGGCTGCCTATATTTATATGATTGTTCAAAATTGTCATGATTTGACAAATTATATACTGTCATTGGCTAAAAGAGAAGAAAAGTTAATTTTGATAATGGGTATTATCAGCATTATCATCATCACATTGACTATACTAATAGACCCATTAAAATGCTCACAATACGAATTAATATTTGATTATAAATTATAAAAAGCATAACTAAATGTGTAAAATAGTCTTGTCCATTCATAGCAAGACTCTCTTTCAGCCTTTATGATATATCGATACTTTTTTATCCTACAAAATTATATAATTTGAAATTTAATTCTTGAGTTTTTTTAGCATATAATAAATAATAAGTCGTTATTTCCCCATTTCTTATTTAAAAGTATTTTACATAATTAGCAAGATATCAGGCATTTCAATTTTTGAATGGTACTTCATTTCTTTGCGGTGCTTCTTGAACTAAGCTTTAATTTGTTTTCATGTGGATTCTAATTGAAATGAGGATATCATTGAATCGGTTTATTTGTTAAATACATAAGAAGAGTCTATGTTTTTATGTTAAGATTACTACTTAATTTTATAATAGTTTATGGTTTCTGTTATTTTAAAGTCATTAGTTTAAGTTTTGATTCATTAGGGGAAGTGTTAAAATGCAAATTTTATGATGAACTCGTCAAGGTATAAACAATTATCCTATGTAACAATTTTAAATAGGCAGCATCTTTGGAATATAATATAATCTATGCTAAAAATGCTTAGCAGTTGGCTAGTTTTTGTTGGAAAAGCATTTAATAACCCAGTACGTGCTTAGAACAATATATTATCATTAAAAAAATTAATTATAATTAAAAAGATGATTACTTTAAACTTAGTCCAAGGTCTTAGCTAACTGTTAAGTATTTTCGGACATGATATCTTAGAGTAAATTTTGAGAGTTATAGATAAATAATTTTTAAGTTCATGAAGAACGTAGTCGCTAAATTAAAAAAAATTAATAGCTAAAATATAAGAGATTTTATTTGCTCAATACTGTTTTATACTTCACGACTTTTAATTGTATTATATAACTTATAACTATCTCAAACTATAATTTAAATAGTAGAATATCAGTAACATTATTTAATACATCATTACAAAATTGCATTTCTTATAATTATAAAAAATTCATCAAATTATTAAAAGCTAGTGTATTAGTTGAACTTGAATCTAATCAATTGAATAGTGGCTGTATTCAATTAAGTTATTAATTTTCCTGTTAAAATATCTATCTGTAGAATTAAATAGGGATATTTTGTAATCTAACATCCTAGAATCAGTCTTATCATTATAAAAAATAAAAAAATATAAAACACTCATATAAATATTTTCAATAAATACCTAATAAATGAATTGTTTGTGAATAAGATTTTTGTTCAAGGAGATTGATGAGGCTTTAAAATGCAATATCAAAAATATAGTGCTAACGTTTAAATGAATTTTATCCTCTTTTCTTGCTATTTTCAAGAGGCTTTTTAAAAATAATTGAATGATAAGGACACTTTAAATAATCAAAATAAGTTTTTAATCAATTTCATTATAAAATTTTTAGTAATTTAAATTTACGATAAAAATCAATTTTTGTTAATAATTTTTGTTAATAATCCAATTCTTGGCTAATTCATTGGTTTAGAAACAATAAGGTTATATCTGATATTAAATTATGCATTCAATTTGATTAATGCAGTTGCAGTTATCTTGCGATATTTACCTAATTATAAACCCTTTACAGACTCTGAAATAACTCACAACTTGAATGATATACCGTTGATATTGATATATTCATTAAATATATTTAATATTAAATATAGTTATTGTACATACATAAATATAATTTTATATAAATAATTATAGTTAATTAACCGTACTTTAGTTTTTAACTATGAAGGTCATAATGTGTGTAATACTCTTAATTATCTTTGAAAGTAATGCTTTCCTTTGTTTCTTTGGCAGCTTCATTCATTTACTACGAGAGTTAAAGCTGTAAGTGCTGGCTACAATTATAACTCATCAGGAGTTCAACTTAGGCATGCTTGCAGTTTAAAGGTGTCTAAGTCTTCACGAGTGAATTCCATTTCTTGCTGGAATGTGGCGTTTGGATCTTGGATTAATACAGGCGAATTGGAAACACTTATCGAGTTGCTCAGATTCAATGTGCTTGCTCCTTGTTTGAATAACTAGTTTATTGTCATCATCTCACTTCTAAGTTAACTAATATTAATAATAAATTATTATAGAATTATTGTCATCGAATATAATCGAATATAATATTTTAATTTTTTTATTTAGTATTGATTTAATAAGTAATATGAGTTTAAATCCTATGAAGTGTTGTTAGGAACTGTTTATAATAGCGATTATAAGTAATTCATGAGTTTTATAAGACCAGCATTGACTGATAGTTACTTGCATTCAATAAATGAAATTAAGATGTTTGCTTGTAAGTATTCTCTGTGAATATAAAAACAGAGAAGGAGGTTGCATAAATTTATTTAAAAACATAGAACACATTGTAAATCAAAGTTATTATAAATAATCTAACCAATTATTAAACCATTATCACTTATATTTTCAATTTATTATTAAATAAGAATAAGTAATTTGAATTTTTGTTTAATTAAAAATATATTAAGTTAAAAGAATTTGAAGTTATTTCTAGGAATGAAGCTTCTTCCAAATCAAATCCTACTTTACATTTTCATACATAAACACTGCAGCTTAGGAGTAAGTTAAGCATATCCTTAGTTATTGTAAATAATATAAATGAGTAAATGGGAATGATTTGGCTGAGTAGCATAGACAGACCACTCTTAAACAAGGCATTTTATATGTGAAAATAGTGTAAATTATATAAATAAATTAAATACGTAGATTAATATACAGATACTACTTTAGTTCATTTGAAATAACAGTGTCAGTTGTCTTAGCCAGCATTCATTGAAGTTAAACTAGGTATAAATGCTTCGAATTTTATTTATGAGGTAATGTTAAGATCTATAAGTAAATTATATTGATTCATTGTTTTACAATAATTATTTATAGCTGAATGATTTAATATATTTGAGGTGATATTACAGAGTTTATTCTTTTTTTTACTTATTTTTACTGTCTTGCCTTAGAATTTAACATTAATGAGCAATTATAATGAGCTTTACTCAGTTTTAAAACATATAATAGAGTTTTTTGCTGATTTAGGAGCTCCTGGTGAGTTATAGGCCTTGAGAAGTATTTCTTATTCTTTTTTTTGCTGAAGAAACTTTAAGTCTGATTACTCAGTTGAAAATACTATTAGTTTCTAAGGACAAACGAGAGATTTTATGGAAGTAATTAATACTTAGTTAAAATTATTTGATTTAAAATGTAGAAATACTTCCAGAAATTTGATTATATACATATAATTATTTTTAAATAGATCTCTTCATTGTTTAATGAAAAGCTTAAAATACTTTATCTTACTTCAAGAACTCATTAACTATCAAGAAATATGTTTGTTCCTTCATGAAGTTAAAAAGAAAATCTTAAAGTTATAATCATTCCAGATTAGAGAGCAATTTTTTGACATTTTTTAGTAAATAAATATTAAACATAACAATTTAAAATTTTATGCAACTTAGAATTCTATATTGCATTATAAGTCTTTTAGAAAAATCTATAAAATAGTTAATAATATTAATTAAACTCTCTTATTAACAAAAATTAAAAAGATAAAATAAAGTTACACTGCCATTATATTTGAAGTCCATCTGGTCTTAAATCTTTTTTGGATAAGCCCAAGATTAAAATTATAGTCTATTTAAATGTTAAAATATAAAGGCTAACCACTCACCATAAAGCAATTAAACTCTATATAAAATAATAAATTATCATATCTAAAATATCTCAATTGCAAATTTATATAGTTCTCTGGTCATAATCTATATAATCTCTGTGAATATCATCACTAAATTAAGTTTAATCGTAATAAACAAGAGACTTTATATTAATTTTGTTCATCTATATTCCTTTTACTCTCATTTTGAACTTCATTGAAATTAAGAAGATAATCTTGTCAATAATAATAATACCTATGAAGTTGCTCATAACTAGACTTCAATTTATTGTAATTACATGTATCTGTAAACAATTAAACATATATCTGTGTAATATATGAAAAATGGTAATGAATTTAAAACACTAAGAAGTTTTTTCGATGAATTTGGGTTCAATGTTGAGTATTGTGACATCAAACTAGAAAAGCAATTAAACTTAATTGATTGAGTTATTCTTGTTCATTGATATATAATGTATACTTGATACTTTAAATGATAATTTCAAATATTATTATTATTTTATTATTGAATTATAAATTTGATCTTCAAAAAATTAACCATATCTTTTTAATAATTTTTAGTGAAATCTAAGGTATTTATAGATACAACAAAGCAAATATTAATAGAAGTATAACTTACCTGAATTATTTGGCTTATGATAATAAAATTCTAAATAAAATCTATTCTAGTGAATGGCAACTACTATATTCAATTTTGATAGAATCATGTCAACTCATCATAACTATTTTCATATCACAACTATATATAGTTATAAAATGATATTTTAATGATTTAAACATGAATTTATAGTGTTATAAAATCTTGCAAGAATGATGTTTCCAAGAAAGTCCATATATTTTACCATTCTTTGTTGTAGGTTTATCTGCAGTCTCAGATAAAAATCGACGATATAAATTTACTCAGCTAAGTGTTAGAAAGTCCTCTAAAAAATCCGTTTTCTTTCATTTCTTATTATATTATAGCGATGGGAAAGTTACTAGTCAAGGTTTAGTCTCTACATATATTATAATGGCAATTTCCATAAGATTGGTGGTTACATGCCTTTAACCGACCGAGTTGTCAAACTGATTCTTGCCCTTTTAATTGGATTTCTTGATATTCGAGTTGCCAGAAACATATAAAAAGGCCTACATGATATGGTAAACCCATCATTTCATTACTAAATTATATCATATCTAAAGAGTAAGGTGGAAAGTGTATTTAGGTGTCAAAAGTTTTTCACAAAAACATCCAAATTCTAAGCTGATGCATGGTAAATTTTTTAAATTAAATCTAATTTTAATTCTTCAATTATATTTGACAACTTCATCTTAAATAGTAACTTAAACCTCTTTATTTTAAAATTTAAGTCTTACTGGGCATGTTAACATTCTGGCTCACAACACCTTATCTTTCTGCATTTTCTACATATCTTTTAATTAAACTACTCCTATGTATATAACTTTAGTTCTCATTCTAGAAATAAATCTGAGCAGGTTTATTTTAATATTATTTATTTGCATTAATAAAATTCAAAAAAATTAATTTTCATATTAATCTCTAAATATTTTATAAACTGCGTTACTAAAATTTCAGCTAAATTTATCTAATTAAAAAAGGACTCATCTCCATCTAATGTGTTTGAGTTTATTTTTATCGCTTACAGTGGCTTAGTATTTCTGGAAAATTTCTATAATTTTGTATAAAATGTTAAAGTTTAACTCTTGGGAAATTATGAAATTTTAACTGCATATTATTAACTTTTGTAGTTTTGACTAATTAATAAATATTCATATTTAATGCATTACTCAATGTAAATGAGTGATTTAATTTCATATATACCAATAGACTTAACTCATATTTTTGAACTTATCATAACAAATTTTTTTTTGTGACATTATCAAACAATTTTTTACCAATATCTAACTAAGTCTTCTTTTTCGCTGTTATAATTGGTCCAAATCTGATCCTCATATTGCTTATTTGCCATCATGCTTTGTAATTATTTATCTATTTAGAATTTTCAAGTTGCTTGAAAATGTAAGATTTCATGGAATTTATTGCTTGTATTTTCCCATATTTCCCTAATTATTAATATATAGTTATATATATATAAGGGGATCTAGTAAATAATTTAATAACAGTAAAATATAACTCATTAGTAAATTAGATACATTAGGATATTTTTGAATTTAAAAATTTTGCAAAATGTTCATTCTCTCGCTCTCATTATTATCTATACTATATTTATTTAATCCCGTTTTCGATCAGGATGCCATAAATATAAAATGAAAAAGTTTGCATGTTTTAAATAAAAGTCAAAATGGCTATTTTTTGTGAGTTATTTGATGAACTATTAGGTTAGCGATTAGTGCTATATTACAAAAAATATTTATGTTTGGAGTTAGTTTTATGCAGATTAATCAAAATCGATAACAGCAAGAGTAATAATTTTAAGCTCAATACAACTTAGGCAACAACAACAAAAAATACAAGAACTAAAATCATTACACTTTCTAGGCCTTCATAAAGTATAGGTTTTTATTTCTTGCTCTATGCATATCTCATTATTTAACTAGTTTAGAATTAATAAACAGTCTCAATATTTGCGTATAAATTTTACGAATAGAAATAAAAAATAAATGGGATACAAATCTAGGAGGGACAACTTTTCGGGGAATCATTCGCTTATAAAAACTCTTAATCACAGCAGTGGAATCAAAATAATAAAGCATATTATAGGGATTTATAAATGTTATAATTATTAAAATATATTTTAGGAGTTTGAGATATGAATATATTTTATTGCAAACTATTACAAAATTTTATTTTATTTAATTACTAAAAGTACACAATTAGAATATGGTGAGGTATATTTTACTCAAATATATCACGATCTGTTCAATTTATGTATTTTAATGTTAATTTTTATGCTCTGTAAATCAAATTACTCCAAGGAATACATTAATATTCTCTATAAACTACCTTACTATTTGCTAAAAATCATTAAAGGACAAAGAAGAATTAATAATCATTTGCGAAGACTATCTCACTCTATGATAATTTTGACAAAAGACTACATATCACATTAATAATTTTTATCTTCTGAATTTCAAAAATGAATAAAAAGCGAAGGATTTCAATATAAAAAGCCTAAGCAAATTACATTTAATCATATTTGACTGTCTTACCACTTTTCATGATGATAAGAAGTTTTTCATCTATAATAATAAGTATACGATGAATACATAGTAATCGTGGGATACTAAAAATATTTAATACATTCTGGAGAAAATATAAAAATCACTAAATTTATTAAAAAAAGAATTGACTTAACATAAAGTATATATATAAAGGATTTTCTTTATATTATTGGTGCTCGAATTTTATGATATTTTGTTTTTTAAATGAGTGAAATTAAGAGGATATTAATAATTACGAAAATTTAATTTCTTTATATGTTGATTGTTTATTAAAGTCTAACAATTTTATCAATAAATTTTAGTAATCATAAAGTTTTATAATTGAGTAAATTATTTTGTAAGTCTAAATGAATTCTTAATTCATTGTCTGAATATCTGCAAAGGTTAAATTTTATAAATTAAATAATTTTATCGGGTTATTTCATACAGAAAATAATAATATTAAATATGGTTTAGAGGTAAGCTAATTAGAAAAGTTTAAAGCTTAATTTTTCTATAAATAATAACACTTAAATAACTTTCTCAAAAACTACAACAAAAATATTACATAATTTATTATCATAAAAATGTAATTTTCAAATTTAAATTTTTTTTTAATTGTAATTAAACTTATAATAAAAAAATTATAAATAAGCAATTATCTAATAAAAGAAGGATTTAAAAATGAAAAAAATAAAAGATATTTTAAATTAAAAATAAAATTAATAGTATTTCTAAAGAGATATAACGAAATAGTATGTAAAGATTTTATAATGCATTAAGATCTAACTTTTCTGAGATTTTTATTAAAACTTTTGAAATTTGTATGCTTAATTTTACATAATAATAAGCTTATAAGATACCTTGTCAATCATTAAGCAAGTTAGAAATTCCTATTAACAACGATTCGATCTAAAAGAGTGTAAATTTTGAGCGAAATTTGCCGATCCTACAAGAAAATATTTGACCTATGATACATGCATCAATCGACCACTTCTTATAGAAATGAACTATAATTTATGAGAAAGTAGAGAAAATTCAAAGTGCAAGAAAAACTTTTCCTCCTGAGTAAGTTCAAACTAATGCACTCTTCCTATTAACAACGATTCGATCTAAAAGAGTGTAAATTTTGAGCGAAATTTGCCGATCCTACAAGAAAATATTTGACCTATGATACATGCATCAATCGACCACTTCTTAAAGAAATTAACTATAATTTATGAGAAAGTAGAGAAAATTCAAAGTGCAAGAAAAACTTATTCCTCCTGAGCAAGTTCAAACTAATGCACTCTTCCCATTAACAACGATTCGATCTAAAAGAGTGTAAATTTTGAGCGAAATTTGCCGATCCTACAAGAAAATATTTGACCTATGATACATGCATCAATCGACCACTTCTAATAGAAATGAACTATAATATATGAGAAAGTAAAAAAATTCAAAGTCCAAGAAAAACTTATTCCTCCTGAGCAAGTTCAAACTAATGCACTCTTCCTATTAACAACGATTCGATCTAAAAGAGTGTAAATTTTGAGCGAAATTTGCCGATCCTACAAGAAAATATTTGACCTATGATACATGCATCAATCGACCACTTCTAATAGAAATGAACTATAATTTATGAGAAAGTAGAGAAAATTCAAAGTGCAAGAAAAACTTATTCCTCCTGAGCAAGTTCAAACTATGCACTCTTCCCATTAACAACAATTCGATCTAAAAGAGTGTAAATTTTGAGCGAAATTTGCCGATCCTACAAGAAAATATTTGACCTATGATACATGCATCAATCGACCACTTCTTAAAGAAATTAACTATAATTTATGAGAAAGTAGAGAAAATTCAAAGTGCAAGAAAAACTTATTCCTCCTGAGCAAGTTCAAACTAATGCACTCTTCCCATTAACAACGATTCGATCTAAAAGAGTGTAAATTTTGAGCGAAATTTGCCGATCCTACAAGAAAATATTTGACCTATGATACATGCATCAATCGACCACTTCTTATAGAAATGAACTATAATTTATGAGAAAGTAGAGAAAATTCAAAGTGCAAGAAAAACTTTTCCTCCTGAGTAAGTTCAAACTAATGCACTCTTCCTATTAACAACGATTCGATCTAAAAGAGTGTAAATTTTGAGCGAAATTTGCCGATCCTACAAGAAAATATTTGACCTATGATACATGCATCAATCGACCACTTCTTAAAGAAATGAACTATAATTTATGAGAAAGTAGAGAAAATTCAAAGTGCAAGAAAAACTTTTCCTCCTGAGCAAGTTCAAACTAATGCACTCTTCCCATTAACAACGATTCGATCTAAAAGAGTGTAAATTTTGAGCGAAATTTGCCGATCCTACAAGAAAATATTGACCTATGATACATGCATCAATCGACCACTTCTTAAAGAAATGAACTATAATTTATGAGAAAGTAGAGAAAATTCAAAGTGCAAGAAAAACTTTTCCTCCTGAGCAAGTTCAAACTAATGCACTCTTCCCATTAACAACGATTCGATCTAAAAGAGTGTAAATTTTGAGCGAAATTTGCCGATCCTACAAGAAAATATTTGACCTATGATACATGCATCAATCGACCACTTCTTATAGAAATGAACTATAATTTATGAGAAAGTAGAGAAAATTCAAAGTGCAAGAAAAACTTTTCCTCCTGAGTAAGTTCAAACTAATGCACTCTTCCTATTAACAACGATTCGATCTAAAAGAGTGTAAATTTGAGCGAAATTTGCCGATCCTACAAGAAAATATTTGACCTATGATACATGCATCAATCGACCACTTCTTAAAGAAATGAACTATAATTTATGAGAAAGTAGAGAAAATTCAAAGTGCAAGAAAAACTTATTCCTCCTGAGCAAGTTCAAACTAATGCACTCTTCCCATTAACAACGATTCGATCTAAAAGAGTGTAAATTTTGAGCGAAATTTGCCGATCCTACAAGAAAATATTTGACCTATGATACATGCATCAATCGACCACTTCTTAAAGAAATGAACTATAATTTATGAGAAAGTAGAGAAAATTCAAAGTGCAAGAAAAACTTATTCCTCCTGAGCAAGTTCAAACTAATGCACTCTTCCCATTAACAACGATTCGATCTAAAAGAGTGTAAATTTTGAGCGAAATTTGCCGATCCTACAAGAAAATATTTGACCTATGATACATGCATCAATCGACCACTCTTATAGAAATAAACTATAATTTATGAGAAAGTAGAGAAAATTCAAAGTGCAAGAAAAACTTATTCCTCCTGAGCAAGTTCAAACTAATGCACTCTTCCTATTAACAACAATTCGATCTAAAAGAGTGTAAATTTTGAGCGAAATTTGCCGATCCTACAAGAAAATATTTGACCTATGATACATGCATCAATCGACCACTTCTTAAAGAAATGAACTATAATTTATGAGAAAGTAGAGAAAATTCAAAGTGCAAGAAAAACTTATTCCTCCTGAGCAAGTTCAAACTAATGCACTCTTCCCATTAACAACGATTCGATCTAAAAGAGTGTAAATTTTGAGCGAAATTTGCCGATCCTACAAGAAAATATTTGACCTATGATACATGCATCAATCGACCACTTCTTAAAGAAATGAACTATAATTTATGAGAAAGTAGAGAAAATTCAAAGTGCAAGAAAAACTTATTCCTCCTGAGTAAGTTCAAACTAATGCACTCTTCCTATTAACAACGATTCGATCTAAAAGAGTGTAAATTTTGAGCGAAATTTGCCGATCCTACAAGAAAATATTTGACCTATGATACATGCATCAATCGACCACTTCTTATAGAAATGAACTATAATTTATGAGAAAGTAGAGAAAATTCAAAGTGCAAGAAAAACTTTTCCTCCTGAGTAAGTTCAAACTAATGCACTCTTCCTATTAACAACGATTCGATCTAAAAGAGTGTAAATTTTGAGCGAAATTTGCCGATCCTACAAGAAAATATTGTGACCTATGATACATGCATCAATCGACCACTTCTTATAGAAATGAACTATAATTTATGAGAAAGTAGAGAAAATTCAAAGTGCAAGAAAAACTTTTCCTCCTGAGTAAGTTCAAACTAATGCACTCTTCCTATTAACAACGATTCGATCTAAAAGAGTGTAAATTTTGAGCGAAATTTGCCGATCCTACAAGAAAATATTTGACCTATGATACATGCATCAATCGACCACTTCTTATAGAAATGAACTATAATTTATGAGAAAGTAGAGAAAATTCAAAGTGCAAGAAAAACTTTTCCTCCTGAGTAAGTTCAAACTAATGCACTCTTCCTATTAACAACGATTCGATCTAAAAGAGTGTAAATTTTGAGCGAAATTTGCCGATCCTACAAGAAAATATTTGACCTATGATACATGCATCAATCGACCACTTCTTAAAGAAATTAACTATAATTTATGAGAAAGTAGAGAAAATTCAAAGTGCAAGAAAAACTTATTCCTCCTGAGCAAGTTCAAACTAATGCACTCTTCCCATTAACAACGATTCGATCTAAAAGAGTGTAAATTTTGAGCGAAATTTGCCGATCCTACAAGAAAATATTTGACCTATGATACATGGCATCAATCGACCACTTCTTAAAGAAATTAACTATAATTTATGAGAAAGTAGAGAAAATTCAAAGTGCAAGAAAAACTTATTCCTCCTGAGCAAGTTCAAACTAATGCACTCTTCCCATTAACAACGATTCGATCTAAAAGAGTGTAAATTTTGAGCGAAATTTGCCGATCCTACAAGAAAATATTTGACCTATGATACATGCATCAATCGACCACTTCTTATAGAAATGAACTATAATTTATGAGAAAGTAGAGAAAATTCAAAGTGCAAGAAAAACTTTTCCTCCTGAGTAAGTTCAAACTAATGCACTCTTCCTATTAACAACGATTCGATCTAAAAGAGTGTAAATTTTGAGCGAAATTTGCCGATCCTACAAGAAAATATTTGACCTATGATTACATGCATCAATCGACCACTTCTTATAGAAATGAACTATAATTTATGAGAAAGTAGAGAAAATTCAAAGTGCAAGAAAAACTTTTCCTCCTGAGTAAGTTCAAACTAATGCACTCTTCCTATTAACAACGATTCGATCTAAAAGAGTGTAAATTTTGAGCGAAATTTGCCGATCCTACAAGAAAATATTTGACGCTATGATACATGCATCAATCGACCACTTCTTATAGAAATGAACTATAATTTATGAGAAAGTAGAGAAAATTCAAAGTGCAAGAAAAACTTTTCCTCCTGAGTAAGTTCAAACTAATGCACTCTTCCTATTAACAACGATTCGATCTAAAAGAGTGTAAATTTTGAGCGAAATTTGCCGATCCTACAAGAAAATATTTGACCTAATGATACATGCATCAATCGACCACTTCTTATAGAAATGAACTATAATTTATGAGAAAGTAGAGAAAATTCAAAGTGCAAGAAAAACTTTTCCTCCTGAGTAAGTTCAAACTAATGCACTCTTCCTATTAACAACGATTCGATCTAAGAGAGTGTAAATTTTGAGGGAAATTTGCCGATCCTACAAGAAAATATTTGACCTTTGATACATGCATCAATCGACCACTTCTTATAGAAATGAACTATAATTTATGAGAATGTAGAGAAAATTCAAAGTGCAAGAAAAACTTATTCCTCCTGAGTAAGTTCAAACTAATGCACTCTTCCTATTAACAACGATTCGATCTAAGAGAGTGTAAATTTTGAGGGAAATTTGCCGATCCTACAAGAAAATATTGACCTATGATACATGCATCAATCGACCACTTCTTTTAGAAATGAACTATAATTTATGAGAAAGTAGAGAAAATTCAAAGTGCAAGAAAAACTTATTCCTCCTGAGGAAGGTTCGAACTAATGCACTCTTCCTATTAACAACGATTCGATCTAAGAGATTGTAAATTTTGAGCGAAATTTGCCGATCCTACAAGAAAATATTTGACCTATGATACATGCATCAATCGACCACTTCTTTTAGAAATGAACTATAATTTATGAGAAAGTAGAGAAAATTCAAAGTGGCAAGAAAAACCTTATTCCTCCTGAGCAAGTTCAAACTACATGCACTCTTCCTATTAACAACGATTCGATCTAAGAGATTGTAAATTTTGAGCGAAATTTGCCGATCCTACAAGAAAATATTTGACCTATGATACATGCATCAATCGACCACTTCTTTTAGAAATGAACTATAATTTATGAGAAAGTAGAGAAAATTCAAAGTGCAAGAAAAACTTATTCCTCCTGAGTAAGTTCAAACTAATGCACTCTTCCTATTAACAACGATTCGATCTAAGAGAGTGTAAATTTTGAGGGAAATTTGCCGATCCTACAAGAAAATATTTGACCTTTGATACATGCATCAATCGACCACTTCTTATAGAAATGAACTATAATTTATGAGAATGTAGAGAAAATTCAAAGTGCAAGAAAAACTTATTCCTCCTGAGTAAGTTCAAACTAATGCACTCTTCCTATTAACAACGATTCGATCTAAGAGAGTGTAAATTTTGAGGGAAATTTGCCGATCCTACAAGAAAATATTTGACCTATGATACATGCATCAATCGACCACTTCTTATAGAAATGAACTATAATTTATGAGAAAGTAGAGAAAATTCAAAGTGCAAGAAAAACTTTTCCTCCTGAGTAAGTTCAAACTAATGCACTCTTCCTATTAACAACGATTCGATCTAAAAGAGTGTAAATTTTGAGCGAAATTTGCCGATCCTACAAGAAAATATTTGACCTATGATACATGCATCAATCGACCACTTCTTATAGAAATGAACTATAATTTATGAGAAAGTAGAGAAAATTCAAAGTGCAAGAAAAACTTATTCCTCCTGAGCAAGTTCAAACTAATGCACTCTTCCCATTAACAACGATTCGATCTAAAAGAGTGTAAATTTTGAGCGAAATTTGCCGATCCTACAAGAAAATATTTGACCTATGATGACATGCATCAATCGACCACTTCTTAAAGAAATTAACTATAATTTATGAGAAAGTAGAGAAAATTCAAAGTGCAAGAAAAACTTATTCCTCCTGAGCAAGTTCAAACTAATGCACTCTTCCCATTAACAACGATTCGATCTAAAAGAGTGTAAATTTTGAGCGAAATTTGCCGATCCTACAAGAAAATATTTGACCTATGATACATGGCATCAATCGACCACTTCTTAAAGAAATTAACTATAATTTATGAGAAAGTAGAGAAAATTCAAAGTGCAAGAAAAACTTATTCCTCCTGAGCAAGTTCAAACTAATGCACTCTTCCCATTAACAACGATTCGATCTAAAAGAGTGTAAATTTTGAGCGAAATTTGCCGATCCTACAAGAAAATATTTGACCTATGATACATGCATCAATCGACCACTTCTTAAAGAAATTAACTATAATTTATGAGAAAGTAGAGAAAATTCAAAGTGCAAGAAAAACTTATTCCTCCTGAGCAAGTTCAAACTAATGCACTCTTCCCATTAACAACGATTCGATCTAAAAGAGTGTAAATTTTGAGCGAAATTTGCCGATCCTACAAGAAAATATTTGACCTATGATACATGCATCAATCGACCACTTCTTATAGAAATGAACTATAATTTATGAGAAAGTAGAGAAAATTCAAAGTGCAAGAAAAACTTTTCCTCCTGAGTAAGTTCAAACTAATGCACTCTTCCTATTAACAACGATTCGATCTAAAAGAGTGTAAATTTTGAGCGAAATTTGCCGATCCTACAAGAAAATATTTGACCTATGATCACATGCATCAATCGACCACTTCTTATAGAAATGAACTATAATTTATGAGAAAGTAGAGAAAATTCAAAGTGCAAGAAAAACTTTTCCTCCTGAGTAAGTTCAAACTAATGCACTCTTCCTATTAACAACGATTCGATCTAAAAGAGTGTAAATTTTGAGCGAAATTTGCCGATCCTACAAGAAAATATTTGACCTATGATAGCCTGCATCAATCGACCACTTCTTATAGAAATGAACTATAATTTATGAGAAAGTAGAGAAAATTCAAAGTGCAAGAAAAACTTTTCCTCCTGAGTAAGTTCAAACTAATGCACTCTTCCTATTAACAACGATTCGATCTAAAAGAGTGTAAATTTTGAGCGAAATTTGCCGATCCTACAAGAAAATAATTTGACCTATGATACATGCATCAATCGACCACTTCTTATAGAAATGAACTATAATTTATGAGAAAGTAGAGAAAATTCAAAGTGCAAGAAAAACTTTTCCTCCTGAGTAAGTTCAAACTAATGCACTCTTCCTATTAACAACGATTCGATCTAAAAGAGTGTAAATTTTGAGCGAAATTTGCCGATCCTACAAGAAAATATTTGACCTATGATACATGCATCAATCGACCACTTCTAATAGAAATGAACTATAATATTTGAGAAAGTAGAGAAAATTCAAAGTCCAAGAAAAACTTATTCCTCCTGAGCAAGTTCAAACTAATGCACTCTTTCTATTAACAACGATTCGATCTAAAAGAGTGTTACTTTTGAGCGAAATTTGCCGATCCTACAAGAAAATATTTGACCTATGATACATGCATCAATCGACCACTTCTAATAGAAATGAACTATAAATTTTATGAGAAAGTAGAGAAAATTCAAAGTGCAAGAAAAACTTATTCCTCCTGAGCAAGTTCAAACTAATGCACTCTTCCTATTAACAACAATTCGATCTAAAAGAGTGTAAATTTTTAGCGAAATTTGCCGATCCTACAAGAAAATATTTGACCTATGATACATGCATCAATCGACCACTTCTTATAGAAATGAACTATAATTTATGAGAAAGTAGAGAAAATTCAAAGTGCAAGAAAAACTTATTCCTCCTGAGTAAGTTCAAACTAATGCACTCTTCCTATTAACAACGATTCGATCTAAGAGATTGTAAATTTTGAGCGAAATTTGCCGATCCTACAAGAAAATATTTGACCTATGATACATGCATCAATCGACCACTTCTTTTAGAAATGAACTATAATTTATGAGAAAGTAGAGAAAATTCAAAGTGCAAGAAAAACTTAATTCCTCCTGAGCAAAGTTCAAACTAATGCACTCTTCCTATTAACAACGATTCGATCTAAGAGATTGTAAATTTTGAGCGAAATTTGCCGATCCTACAAGAAAATATTTGACCTATGATACATGCATCAATCGACCACTTCTTTTAGAAATGAACTATAATTTATGAGAAAGTAGAGAAAATTCAAAGTGCAAGAAAAACTTATTCCTCCTGAGTAAGTTCAAACTAATGCACTCTTCCCATTAACAACGATTCGATCTAAAAGAGTGTAAATTTTGAGCGAAATTTGCCGATCCTACAAGAAAATATTTGACCTATGATACATGCATCAATCGACCACTTCTTAAAGAAATTAACTATAATTTATGAGAAAGTAGAGAAAATTCAAAGTGCAAGAAAAACTTATTCCTCCTGAGCAAGTTCAAACTAATGCACTCTTCCCATTAACAACGATTCGATCTAAAAGAGTGTAAATTTTGAGCGAAATTTGCCGATCCTACAAGAAAATATTTGACCTATGATACATGCATCAATCGACCACTTCTTATAGAAATGAACTATAATTTATGAGAAAGTAGAGAAAATTCAAAGTGCAAGAAAAACTTTTCCTCCTGAGTAAGTTCAAACTAATGCACTCTTCCTATTAACAACGATTCGATCTAAAAGAGTGTAAATTTTGAGCGAAATTTGCCGATCCTACAAGAAAATATTTGACCTATGATACATGCATCAATCGACCACTTCTTAAAGAAATTAACTATAATTTATGAGAAAGTAGAGAAAATTCAAAGTGCAAGAAAAACTTATTCCTCCTGAGCAAGTTCAAACTAATGCACTCTTCCCATTAACAACGATTCGATCTAAAAGAGTGTAAATTTTGAGCGAAATTTGCCGATCCTACAAGAAAATATTTGACCTATGATACATGCATCAATCGACCACTTCTTATAGAAATGAACTATAATTTATGAGAAAGTAGAGAAAATTCAAAGTGCAAGAAAAACTTTTCCTCCTGAGTAAGTTCAAACTAATGCACTCTTCCTATTAACAACGATTCGATCTAAGAGAGTGTAAATTTTGAGGGAAATTTGCCGATCCTACAAGAAAATATTTGACCTTTGATACATGCATCAATCGACCACTTCTTATAGAAATGAACTATAATTTATGAGAATGTAGAGAAAATTCAAAGTGCAAGAAAAACTTATTCCTCCTGAGTAAGTTCAAACTAATGCACTCTTCCTATTAACAACGATTCGATCTAAGAGAGTGTAAATTTTGAGGGAAATTTGCCGATCCTACAAGAAAATATTTGACCTATAATACATGCATCAATCGACCACTTTTAATAGAAATGAACTATAATTTATGAGAAA
>ARYC01004098.1:0-23258 GCA_000711775.1 Oxytricha trifallax
AAAAAATGAAAAGTAAACTTCTCATGTCAGCGAGTACTTTTCCAACTAAATCTTATTTTATATATATTTATAACAAGCCTATGCATTTGAAGTCGCTCTTTCTTTGTAGTATTTTTAGAATAATTTCGGCTGAGTATTATTGGAGAATTTAATGAATTAAATATTTTTAATCATTCAGATGCCCATCTCATACTGAATATTGCCAAGATTTGACTTCACCGGCAGGTGATTGGCTTTAAAATGACTGAAAAAATGAAAAGTAAACTTCTCATGTCAGCGAGTAGTTTTCCAACTAAATCTTATTTTATATAGATTCATAACAAGTCTATGCATTTGAAGTTGCTCTTTCTTTGTAGTATTTTAAGAAAAATTTCGGCTTAGTATTTTTGGAGAATTTAATGAATTAAATATTTTTAATCATTCAGATGCCCATCTCATACTGAATATTGCCAAGATTTGACTTCACAGGCAGGGAATTGGCTTTAAAATGACTAATAAAATGAAAAGTGAACTTCTCATGTCAGCGAGTACTTTTCCAACTAAATCTTATTTGATATAAATTCATAACAAGTCTATGCATTTGAAGTTGCTCTTTCTTTGTAGTATTTTTAGAAAGATTTCGGCTGAGTATTTTTGGAGAATTTAATGAATTAAATATTTTTAATCATTCAGATGCCCATCTCATACTGAATATTGCCAAGATTAGACTTCACAGGCAGGTGATTGGCTTTAAAATGACTGAAAAAATGAAAAGTGAACTTCTCATGTCAGCGAGTACTTTTCCAATTAAATCTTATTTTATATAAATTCATAACAAGTCTATGCATTTGAAGTTGCTTTTTCTTTGTAGTATTTTTAGAAAAATTTCAACTGAGTATTTTTGGAGAATTTAATGAATTAAATATTTTTAATCATTCAGATGCCCATCTCATACTGAATATTGCCAAGATTTGACTTCACAGGCAGGTGATTGGCTTTAAAATGACTGAAAAAATGAAAAGTAAACTTCTCATGTCAGCGAGTACTTTTCCAATTAAATCTTATTTTATATAAATTCATAACAAGTCTATGCATTTGAAGTTGCTTTTTCTTTGTAGTATTTTTAGAAAAATTTCAACTGAGTATTTTTGGAGAATTTAATGAATTAAATATTTTTAATCATTCAGATGCCCATCTCATACTGAATATTGCCAAGATTTGACTTCACAGGCAGGGAATTGGCTTTAAAATGACTAATAAAATGAAAAGTGAACTTCTCATGTCAGCGAGTACTTTTCCAACTAAATCTTATTTGATATAAATTCATAACAAGTCTATGCATTTGAAGTTGCTCTTTCTTTGTAGTATTTTTAGAAAGATTTCGGCTGAGTATTTTTGGAGAATTTAATGAATTAAATATTTTTAATCATTTAGATGCCCATCTCATACTGAATATTGCCTAGATTTGACTTCACAGGCAGGTGATTGGCTTTAAAATGACTGAAAAAATGAAAAGTAAACTTCTCATGTCAGCGAGTACTTTTCCAACTAAATCTTATTTAATATAAATTCATAACAAGTCTATGCATTTGAAGTTGCTCTTTCTTGTAGTTTTTAGAGAAATTTTGGCTGAGTATTTTTGGAGAATTTAATGAATTAAATATTTTTAATCATTCAGATGCCCATCTCATACTGAATATTGCCAATATTTGACTTCACAGGCAGGTGATTGGCTTTAAAATGACTGAAAAAATGAAAAGTAAACTTCTCATGTCAGCGAGTACTTTTCCAATTAAATCTTATTTTATATAAATTCATAACAAGTCTATGCATTTGAAGTTGCTTTTTCTTTGTAGTATTTTTAGAAAAATTTCAACTGAGTATTTTTGGAGAATTTAATGAATTAAATATTTTTAATCATTCAGATGCCCATCTCATACTGAATATTGCCAAGATTTGACTTCACAGGCAGGTTGATTGGCTTTGAAATGACTGAAAAAATGAAAAGTAAACTTCTCATGTCAGCGAGAACTTTTCCAACTAAATCTTATTTTATATAAATTCATAACAAGTCTATGCATTTGAAGTTGCTCTTTCTTTGAAGTATTTTTAGAGAAATTTTGGCTGAGTATTTTTGGAGAATTTAATGAATTAAATATTTTTAATCATTCAGATGCCCATCTCATACTGAATATTGCCAATATTTGACTTCACAGGCAGGTGATTGGCTTTAAAATGACTGAAAAAATGAAAAGTAAACTTCTCATGTCAGCGAGTACTTTTCCAATTAAATCTTATTTTATATAAATTCATAACAAGTCTATGCATTTGAAGTTGCTCTTTCTTTATAGTATTTTTAGAAAAATTTCGGCTGAGTATTTTTGGAGAATTTAATGAATTAAATATTTTTAATCATTCAGATGCTCATCTCATACTGCATATTGCCAAGATTTGACTTCACAGGCAGGTGATTGGCTTTAAAATGACTGAAAAAATGAAAAGTAAACTTCTCATGTCAGCGAGTACTTTTCCAACTAAATCTTATTTTATATAAATTCATAACAAGTCTATGCATTTGAAGTTGCTTTTTCTTTGTAATATTTTTAGAGAAATTTCGGCTGAGTATTTTTGGATAATTTAATGAATTAAATATTTTTAATCATTCAGATGCCCATCTCATACTGAATATTGCCAAGATTTGACTTGACAGGCAGGTGATTGGCTTTGAAAAATGATGATAAAAATGAAAAGTGAATTTCTCATGTCAGCGAGTACTTTTCCAACTAAATCTTATTTTATATAAATTCATAACAAGTCTATGCATTTGAAGTTGCTCTTTCTTTGTAGTATTTGTAGATAAATTTCGGCTGAGTATTTTTGGAGAATCTAATGAATTAAATATTTTTAATCATTCAGATGCCCATCTCATACTAAATATTGCCAAGATTTGACTTCACAGGCAGGTGATTGGCTTTAAAATGACTGAAAAAATGAAAAGTAAACTTCTCATGTCAGCGAGAACTTTTCCAACTAAATCTTATTTTATATAAATTCATAACAAGTCTATGCATTTGAAGTTGCTCTTTCTTTATAGTATTTTTAGAAAAATTTCGGCTGAGTATTTTTGGAGAATTTAATGAATTAAATATTTTTAATCATTCAGATGCTCATCTCATACTGCATATTGCCAAGATTTGACTTCACAGGCAGGTGATTGGCTTTAAAATGACTGAAAAAATGAAAAGTGAACTTCTCATGTCAGCGAGTACTTTTCCAACTAAATCTTATTTTATATAAATTCATAACAAGTCTATGCATTTGAAGTTGCTCTTTCTTTGTAGTATTTGTAGATAAATTTCGGCTGAGTATTTTGGAGAATTTAATGAATTAAATATTTTTAATCATTCAGATGCCCATCTCATACTGAATATTGCCAAGATTTGACTTCACAGGCAGGGAATTGGCTTTAAAATGACTAATAAAATGAAAAGTGAACTTCTCATGTCAGCGAGTACTTTTCCAACTAAATCTTATTTGATATAAATTCATAACAAGTCTATGCATTTGAAGTTGCTCTTTCTTTGTAGTATTTTTAGAAAGATTTCGGCTGAGTATTTTGAGAATTTAATGAATTAAATATTTTTAATCATTCAGATGCCCATCTCATACTGAATATTGCCAATATTTGACTTCACAGGCAGGTGATTGGCTTTAAAATGACTGAAAAAATGAAAAGTAAACTTCTCATGTCAGCGAGTAGTTTTCCAACTAAATCTTATTTTATATAGATTCATAACAAGTCTATGCATTTGAAGTTGCTCTTTCTTTGTAGTATTTTAAGATAAATTTCGGCTGAGTATTATTGGAGAATTTAATGAATTAAATATTTTTAATCATTTAGATGCCCATCTCATACTGAATATTGCCTAGATTTGACTTCACAGGCAGGTGATTGGCTTTAAAATGACTGAAAAAATGAAAAGTAAACTTCTCATGTCAGCGAGTACTTTTCCAACTAAATCTTATTTAATATAAATTCATAACAAGTCTATGCATTTGAAGTTGCTCTTTCTTTGTAGTATTTTAGAGAAATTTTGGCTGAGTATTTTTGGAGAATTTAATGAATTAAATATTTTTAATCATTCAGATGCCCATCTCATACTGAATATTGCCAAGATTTGACTTCACAGGCAGGTGATTGGCTTTAAAATGGCTGAAAAAATGAAAAATAAACTTCTCATGTCAGCGAGTACTTTTCCAACTAAATCTTATTTTATATAAATTTAACATTAGCCTATGCATCTGAAGTCGCTGTTTCTTTGTAGTATTTTTAGAGAAATTTCGGCTGAGTATTATTGGAGAATTTAATGAATTAAATATTTTTAATCATTTAGATGCCCATCTCATACTGAATATTGCCTAGATTTGACTTCACAGGCAGGTGATTGGCTTTAAAATGACTGAAAAAATGAAAAGTAAACTTCTCATGTCAGCGAGTACTTTTCCAACTAAATCTTATTTTATATAAATTCATAACAAGTCTATGCATTTGAAGTTGCTCTTTCTTTGTAGTATTTTTAGAAAGATTTCGGCTGAGTATTTTTGAAAAATTTAATGAATTAAATATTTTTAATCATTCAGATGCCCATCTCATACTGAATATTTCCAAGATTTGACTTCACAGGCAGGTGATTGGCTTTAAAATGACTGAAAAAATGAAAAGTAAACTTCTCATGTCAGCGAGTAGTTTTCCAACTAAATCTTAATTTTATATAAATTCATAACAAGTCTATGCATTTGAAGTTGCTCTTTCTTTGTAGTATTTGTAGATAAATTTCGGCTGAGTATTATTGGAGAATTTAATGAATTAAATATTTTTAATCATTTAGATGCCCATCTCATACTGAATATTGCCTAGATTTGACTTCACAGGCAGGTGATTGGCTTTAAAATGACTGAAAAAATGAAAAGTAAACTTCTCATGTCAGCGAGTACTTTTCCAACTAAATCTTATTTAATATAAATTCATAACAAGTCTATGCATTTGAAGTTGCTCTTTCTTTGTAGTATTTTTTAGAGATTTCGGCTGAGTATTATTGGAGAATTTAATGAATTAAATATTTTTAATCATTTAGATGCCCATCTCATACTGAATATTGCCTAGATTTGACTTCACAGGCAGGTGATTGGCTTTAAAATGACTGAAAAAATGAAAAGTAAACTTCTCATGTCAGCGAGTACTTTTCCAACTAAATCTTATTTAATATAAATTCATAACAAGTCTATGCATTTGAAGTTGCTCTTTCTTTGTAGTATTTTTAGAGAAATTTTGGCTGAGTATTTTTGGAGAATTTAATGAATTAAATATTTTTAATCATTCAGATGCCCATCTCATACTGAATATTGCCAATATTTGACTTCACAGGCAGGTGATTGGCTTTAAAATGACTGAAAAAATGAAAGTAAACTTCTCATGTCAGCGAGTACTTTTCCAACTAAATCTTATTTTATATAAATTCATAACAAGTCTATGCATTTGAAGTTGCTTTTTCTTTGTAATATTTTTAGAGAAATTTCGGCTGAGTATTTTTGGATAATTTAATGAATTAAATATTTTTAATCATTCAGATGCCCATCTCATACTGAATATTGCCAAGATTTGACTTGACAGGCAGGTGATTGGCTTTGAAATGACCTGAAAAAATGAAAAGTAAACTTCTCATGTCAGCGAGTACTTTTCCAACTAAATCTTATTTTATATAAATTCATAACAAGTCTATGCATTTGAAGTTGCTTTTTCTTTGTAATATTTTTAGATAAATTTCGGCTGAGTATTATTGGAGAATTTAATGAATTAAATATTTTTAATCATTTAGATGCCCATCTCATACTGAATATTGCCTAGATTTGACTTCACAGGCAGGTGATTGGCTTTAAAATGACTGAAAAAATGAAAAGTAAACTTCTCATGTCAGCGAGTACTTTTCCAACTAAATCTTATTTAATATAAATTCATAACAAGTCTATGCATTTGAAGTTGCTCTTTCTTTGTAGTATTTTTAGATAAATTTCGGCTGAGTATTATTGGAGAATTTAATGAATTAAATATTTTTAATCATTTAGATGCCCATCTCATACTGAATATTGCCTAGATTTGACTTCACAGGCAGGTGATTGGCTTTAAAATGACTGAAAAAATGAAAAGTAAACTTCTCATGTCAGCGAGTACTTTTCCAACTAAATCTTATTTAATATAAATTCATAACAAGTCTATGCATTTGAAGTTGCTCTTTCTTTGTAGTATTTTTTAGATAAATTTCGGCTGAGTATTATTGGAGAATTTAATGAATTAAATATTTTTAATCATTTAGATGCCCATCTCATACTGAATATTGCCAAGATTTGACTTCACAGGCAGGTGATTGGCTTTAAAATGACTGAAAAAATGAAAAGTAAACTTCTCATGTCAGCGAGTACTTTTCCAACAAAATATTATTTTATATATATTTATAACAAGCCTATGCATCTGAAATCGCTCTTTCTTTGTAGTATTTTTAGATAAATTTCGGCTGAGTATTTTTGGAGAATTTGATGAATTAAATATTTTTAATCATTCAGATGCCCATCTCATACTGAATATTGCCAAGATTTGACTTCACCGGCAGGTGATTGGCTTTAAAATGACTGAAAAAATGAAAAGTAAACTTCTCATGTCAGCGAGTAGTTTTCCAACTAAATCTTATTTTATATAGATTCATAACAAGTCTATGCATTTGAAGTTGCTCTTTCTTTGTAGTATTTTAAGAAAAATTTCGGCTTAGTATTTTTGGAGAATTTAATGAATTAAATATTTTTAATCATTCAGATGCCCATCTCATACTGAATATTGCCAATATTTGACTTCACAGGCAGGTGATTGGCTTTAAAATGACTGAAAAAATGAAAAGTAAACTTCTCATGTCAGCGAGTACTTTTCCAACTAAATCTTATTTTATATAAATTCATAACAAGTCTATGCATTTGAAGTTGCTCTTTCTTTGTAGTATTTGTAGATAAATTTCGGCTGAGTATTTTTGGAGAATCTAATGAATTAAATATTTTTAATCATTCAGATGCCCATCTCATACTAAATATTGCCAAGATTTGACTTCACAGGCAGGTGATTGGCTTTAAAAATGACTGAAAAAATGAAAAGTAAACTTCTCATGTCAGCGAGTACTTTTCCAACTAAATCTTATTTAATATAAATTCATAAAAAGTCTATGCATTTGAAGTTGCTCTTTCTTTGTAGTATTTTTAGAGAAATTTTGGCTGAGTATTTTTGGAGAATTTAATGAATTAAATATTTTTAATCATTCAGATGCCCATCTCATACTGAATATTGCCAATATTTGACTTCACAGGCAGGTGATTGGCTTTAAAATGACTGAAAAAATGAAAAGTAAACTTCTCATGTCAGCGAGTACTTTTCCAACTAAATCTTATTTTATATAAATTCATAACAAGTCTATGCATTTGAAGTTGCTTTTTCTTTGTAATATTTTTAGAGAAATTTCGGCTGAGTATTTTTGGATAATTTAATGAATTAAATATTTTTAATCATTCAGATGCCCATCTCATACTGAATATTGCCAAGATTTGACTTGACAGGCAGGTGATTGGCTTTGAAATGACTGAAAAAATGAAAAGTAAACTTCTCATGTCAGCGAGAACTTTTCCAACTAAATCTTATTTTATATAAATTCATAACAAGTCTATGCATTTGAAGTTGCTCTTTCTTTGAAGTATTTTTAGAAAAATTTCGGCTGAGTATTTTTGGAGAATTTAATGAATTAAATATTTTTAATCATTCAGATGCCCATCTCATACTGAATATTGCAAAGATTTGACTTCACAGGCAGGTGATTGGCTTTAAAATGACTGAAAAAATGAAAAGTAAACTTCTCATGTCAGCGAGTACTTTTCCAACTAAATATTATTTTATATAAATTCATAACAAGTCTATGCATTTGAAGTTGCTCTTTCTTTGTAGTATTTTTAGAAAAATCTCGCTGAGTATTTTTGGAGAATTTAATGAATTAAATATTTTTAATCATTCAGATGCCCATCTCATACTGAATATTGCCAAGATTAGACTTCACAGGCAGGTGATTGGCTTTAAAATGACTGAAAAAATGAAAAGTGAACTTCTCATGTCAGCGAGTACTTTTCCAACTAAATCTTATTTTATATAAATTCATAACAAGTCTATGCATTTGAAGTTGCTCTTTCTTTGTAGTATTTTTAGAAAAATTTCAACTGAGTATTTTTGAAAAATTTAATGAATTAAATATTTTTAATCATTCAGATGCCCATCTCATACTGAATATTGCCAAGATTTGACTTCACAGGCAGGTGATTGGCTTTAAAATGACTGAAAAAATGAAAAGTAAACTTCTCATGTCAGCGAGTACTTTTCCAACTAAATCTTATTTAATATAAATTCATAAAAAGTCTATGCATTTGAAGTTGCTCTTTCTTTGTAGTATTTGTAGAAAAATTTCGGCTGAGTATTATTGGAGAATCTAATGAATTAAATATTTTTAATCATTCAGATGCCCATCTCATACTAAATATTGCCAAGATTTGACTTCACAGGCAGGTGATTGGCTTTAAAATGACTGAAAAAATGAAAAGTAAACTTCTCATGTCAGCGAGTACTTTTCCAACTAAATCTTATTTAATATAAATTCATAACAAGTCTATGCATTTGAAGTTGCTCTTTCTTTGTAGTATTTTAGAAAAATTTCGGCTGAGTATTTTTGGAGAATTTAATGAATTAAATATTTTTAATCATTCAGATGCCCATCTCATACTGAATATTGCCAATATTTGACTTCACAGGCAGGTGATTGGCTTTAAAATGACTGAAAAAATGAAAAGTAAACTTCTCATGTCAGCGAGTACTTTTCCAACTAAATCTTATTTTATATAAATTCATAACAAGTCTATGCATTTGAAGTTGCTCTTTCTTTGAAATATTTTTAGAGAAATTTCGGCTGAGTATTTTTGGAGAATTTAATGAATTAAATATTTTTAATCATTCAGATGCCCATCTCATACTGAATATTGCCAAGATTTGACTTCACAGGCAGGTGATTGGCTTTAAAATGACTGAAAAAATGAAAAGTAAACTTCTCATGTCAGCGAGTACTTTTCCAATTAAATCTTATTTTATATAAATTCATAACAAGTCTATGCATTTGAAGTTGCTCTTTCTTTGAAATATTTTTAGAGAAATTTCGGCTGAGTATTTTTGGAGAATTTAATGAATTAAATATTTTTAATCATTCAGATGCCCATCTCATACTGAATATTGCCAAGATTTGACTTCACAGGCAGGTGATTGGCTTTAAAATGACTGAAAAAATGAAAAGTAAACTTCTCATGTCAGCGAGTACTTTTCCAACTAAATCTTATTTTATATAAATTCATAACAAGTCTATGCATTTGAAGTTGCTCTTTCTTTGTAATATTTGTAGAGAAATTTCGGCTGAGTATTATTGGAGAATTTAATGAATTAAATATTTTTAATCATTCAGATGCCCATCTCATACTGAATATTGCCAAGATTTGACTTCACAGGCAGGTGATTGGCTTTAAAATGACTGAAAAAATGAAAAGTAAACTTCTCATGTCAGCGAGTACTTTTCCAACTAAATCTTATTTAATATAAATTCATAACAAGTCTATGCATTTGAAGTTGCTCTTTCTTTGTAATACTTTAAGAAAAATTTCGGCTGAGTATTATTGGAGAATTTAATGAATTAAATATTTTTAATCATTCAGATGCCCATCTCATACTGAATATTGCAAAGATTTGACTTCACAGGCAGGTGATTGGCTTTAAAATGACTGAAAAAATGAAAAGTAAACTTCTCATGTCAGCGAGTACTTTTCCAACTAAATATTATTTAATATAAATTCATAACAAGTCTATGCATTTGAAGTTGCTCTTTCTTTGTAGTATTTTTAGAAAAATTTCGGCTGAGTATTTTTGGAGAATTTAATGAATTAAATATTTTTAATCATTCAGATGCCCATCTCATACTGAATATTGCCAAGATTTGACTTCACAGGCAGGTGATTGGCTTTAAAATGACTGAAAAAATGAAAAGTAAACTTCTCATGTCAGCGAGTACTTTTCCAACTAAATCTTATTTAATATAAATTCATAACAGTCTATGCATTTGAAGTTGCTCTTTCTTTGTAGTATTTTTAGAAAAATCTCGGCTGAGTATTATTGGAGAATTTAATGAATTAAATATTTTTAATCATTCAGATGCCCATCTCATACTGAATATTGCCAAGATTAGACTTCACAGGCAGGTGATTGGCTTTAAAATGACTGAAAAAATGAAAAGTAAACTTCTCATGTCAGCGAGTACTTTTCCAACTAAATCTTATTTAATATAAATTCATAACAAGTCTATGCATTTGAAGTTGCTCTTTCTTTGTAGTATTTTTAGAAAAATCTCGGCTGAGTATTTTTGAAAAATTTAATGAATTAAATATTTTTAATCATTCAGATGCCCATCTCATACTGAATATTGCCAAGATTAGACTTCACAGGCAGGTGATTGGCTTTAAAATGACTGAAAAAATGAAAAGTAAACTTCTCATGTCAGCGAGTACTTTTCCAACTAAATCTTATTTTATATAAATTCATAACAAGTCTATGCATTTGAAGTTGCTTTTTCTTTGTAATATTTTTAGATAAATTTCGGCTGAGTATTATTGGAGAATTTAATGAATTAAATATTTTTAATCATTTAGATGCCCATCTCATACTGAATATTGCCTAGATTTGACTTCACAGGCAGGTGATTGGCTTTAAAATGACTGAAAAAATGAAAAGTAAACTTCTCATGTCAGCGAGTACTTTTCCAACTAAATCTTATTTAATATAAATTCATAACAAGTCTATGCATTTGAAGTTGCTCTTTCTTTGTAGTATTTTTAGAGAAATTTTGGCTGAGTATTTTTGGAGAATTTAATGAATTAAATATTTTTAATCATTCAGATGCCCATCTCATACTGAATATTGCCAATATTTGACTTCACAGGCAGGTGATTGGCTTTAAAATGACTGAAAAAATGAAAAGTAAACTTCTCATGTCAGCGAGTACTTTTCCAATTAAATCTTATTTTATATAAATTCATAAAAGTCTATGCATTTGAAGTTGCTCTTTCTTTGTAGTATTTGTAGAAAAATTCGGCTGAGTATTATTGGAGAATCTAATGAATTAAATATTTTTAATCATTCAGATGCCCATCTCATACTAAATATTGCCAAGATTTGACTTCACAGGCAGGTGATTGGCTTTAAAATGACTGAAAAAATGAAAAGTAAACTTCTCATGTCAGCGAGTACTTTTCCAACTAAATCTTATTTAATATAAATTCATAACAAGTCTATGCATTTGAAGTTGCTCTTTCTTTGTAGTATTTTAAGAAAAATCTCGGCTGAGTATTTTTGGAGAATTTAATGAATTAAATATTTTTAATCATTCAGATGCCCATCTCATACTGAATATTGCCAAGATTAGACTTCACAGGCAGGTGATTGGCTTTAAAATGACTGAAAAAATGAAAAGTAAACTTCTCATGTCAGCGAGTACTTTTCCAACTAAATCTTATTTTATATAAATTCATAACAAGTCTATGCATTTGAAGTTGCTTTTTCTTTGTAATATTTTTAGAAAAATTTCAACTGAGTATTATTGGAGAATTTAATGAATTAAATATTTTTAATCATTCAGATG
The DNA here is from genome assembly GCA_000711775.1 of Oxytricha trifallax. Classification (NCBI taxonomy): domain Eukaryota; phylum Ciliophora; class Spirotrichea; order Sporadotrichida; family Oxytrichidae; genus Oxytricha; species Oxytricha trifallax. The sequence continues at coordinate 11,784 of ARYC01004098.1, forward strand.
CCCATCTCATACTGAATATTGCCAAGATTTGACTTCACAGGCAGGTGATTGGCTTTAAAATGACTGAAAAAATGAAAAGTAAACTTCTCATGTCAGCGAGTACTTTTCCAACTAAATATTTAATATAAATTCATAACAAGTCTATGCATTTGAAGTTGCTCTTTCTTTGTAGTATTTTTAGAAAAATTTCGGCTGAGTATTATTGAAAAATTTAATGAATTAAATATTTTTAATCATTCAGATGCCCATCTCATACTGAATATTGCCAAGATTTGACTTCACAGGCAGGTGATTGGCTTTAAAATGACTGAAAAAATGAAAAGTAAACTTCTCATGTCAGCGAGTACTTTTCCAACTAAATTATTTAATATAAATTCATAACAAGTCTATGCATTTGAAGTTGCTCTTTCTTTGTAGTATTTTAGAGAAATTTCGGCTGAGTATTATTGGAGAATTTAATGAATTAAATATTTTTAATCATTCAGATGCCCATCTCATACTGAATATTGCCAAGATTTGACTTCACAGGCAGGTGATTGGCTTTAAAATGACTGAAAAAATGAAAAGTAAACTTCTCATGTCAGCGAGTACTTTTCCAACTAAATCTTATTTAATATAAATTCATAACAAGTCTATGCATTTGAAGTTGCTCTTTCTTTATAGTATTTTTAGAAAATCTCGGCTGAGTATTATTGGAGAATTTAATGAATTAAATATTTTTAATCATTCAGATGCCCATCTCATACTGAATATTGCCAAGATTAGACTTCACAGGCAGGTGATTGGCTTTAAAATGACTGAAAAAATGAAAAGTAAACTTCTCATGTCAGCGAGTACTTTTCCAACTAAATCTTATTTAATATAAATTCATAAAAAGTCTATGCATTTGAAGTTGCTCTTTCTTTGTAGTATTTTAGATAAATTTCGGCTGAGTATTATTGGAGAATTTAATGAATTAAATATTTTTAATCATTTAGATGCCCATCTCATACTGAATATTGCCTAGATTTGACTTCACAGGCAGGTGATTGGCTTTAAAATGACTGAAAAAATGAAAAGTAAACTTCTCATGTCAGCGAGTACTTTTCCAACTAAATCTTATTTAATATAAATTCATAACAAGTCTATGCATTTGAAGTTGCTCTTTCTTTGTAGTATTTTAGAGAAATTTCGGCTGAGTATTATTGGAGAATTTAATGAATTAAATATTTTTAATCATTCAGATGCCCATCTCATACTGAATATTGCCAAGATTTGACTTCACAGGCAGGTGATTGGCTTTAAAATGACTGAAAAAATGAAAAGTAAACTTCTCATGTCAGCGAGTACTTTTCCAACTAAATCTTATTTAATATAAATTCATAACAAGTCTATGCATTTGAAGTTGCTCTTTCTTTGAAATATTTTTAGATAAATTTCGGCTGAGTATTATTGGAGAATTTAATGAATTAAATATTTTTAATCATTTAGATGCCCATCTCATACTGAATATTGCCTAGATTTGACTTCACAGGCAGGTGATTGGCTTTAAAATGACTGAAAAAATGAAAAGTAAACTTCTCATGTCAGCGAGTACTTTTCCAACTAAATCTTATTTATATAAATTCATAACAAGTCTATGCATTTGAAGTTGCTCTTTCTTTGTAATACTTTTAGAAAAATCTCGGCTGAGTATTTTTGGAGAATTTAATGAATTAAATATTTTTAATCATTCAGATGCCCATCTCATACTGAATATTGCAAAGATTAGACTTCACAGGCAGGTGATTGGCTTTAAAATGACTGAAAAAATGAAAAGTAAACTTCTCATGTCAGCGAGTACTTTTCCAACTAAATATTATTTTATATAAATTCATAACAAGTCTATGCATTTGAAGTTGCTCTTTCTTTGTAGTATTTTAAGAAAAATTTCGGCTTAGTATTTTTGGAGAATTTAATGAATTAAATATTTTTAATCATTCAGATGCCCATCTCATACTGAATATTGCCAAGATTTGACTTCACAGGCAGGTGATTGGCTTTAAAATGACTGAAAAAATGAAAAGTGAACTTCTCATGTCAGCGAGTACTTTTCCAACTAAATCTTATTTTATATAAATTCATAACAAGTCTATGCATTTGAAGTTGCTCTTTCTTTGTAGTATTTGTAGATAAATTTCGGCTGAGTATTATTGGAGAATTTAATGAATTAAATATTTTTAATCATTTAGATGCCCATCTCATACTGAATATTGCCTAGATTTGACTTCACAGGCAGGTGATTGGCTTTAAAATGACTGAAAAAATGAAAAGTAAACTTCTCATGTCAGCGAGTACTTTTCCAACTAAATCTTATTTAATATAAATTCATAACAAGTCTATGCATTTGAAGTTGCTCTTTCTTTGTAGTATTTAGAGAAATTTTGGCTGAGTATTTTTGGAGAATTTAATGAATTAAATATTTTTAATCATTCAGATGCCCATCTCATACTGAATATTGCCAATATTTGACTTCACAGGCAGGTGATTGGCTTTAAAATGACTGAAAAAATGAAAAGTAAACTTCTCATGTCAGCGAGTACTTTTCCAATTAAATCTTATTTTATATAAATTCATAACAAGTCTATGCATTTGAAGTTGCTCTTTCTTTGTAGTATTTGTAAAAAATTTCGGCTGAGTATTATTGGAGAATTTAATGAATTAAATATTTTTAATCATTTAGATGCCCATCTCATACTGAATATTGCCTAGATTTGACTTCACAGGCAGGTGATTGGCTTTAAAATGACTGAAAAAATGAAAAGTAAACTTCTCATGTCAGCGAGTACTTTTCCAACTAAATCTTATTTAATATAAATTCATAACAAGTCTATGCATTTGAAGTTGCTCTTTCTTTGTAGTATTTTTAAAGATAAATTTCGGCTGAGTATTATTGGAGAATTTAATGAATTAAATATTTTTAATCATTTAGATGCCCATCTCATACTGAATATTGCCTAGATTTGACTTCACAGGCAGGTGATTGGCTTTAAAATGACTGAAAAAATGAAAAGTAAACTTCTCATGTCAGCGAGTACTTTTCCAACTAAATCTTATTTAATATAAATTCATAACAAGTCTATGCATTTGAAGTTGCTCTTTCTTTGTAGTATTTTTTAGAAAGATTTCGGCTGAGTATTTTTGAAAAATTTAATGAATTAAATATTTTTAATCATTCAGATGCCCATCTCATACTGAATATTTCCAAGATTTGACTTCACAGGCAGGTGATTGGCTTTAAAATGACTGAAAATATCTAGCACGTACTTTTCCAACTAAATCTTATTTTATATAAATTCATAACAAGTCTATGCATTTGAAGTTGCTCTTTCTTTGTAGTATTTGTAGATAAATTTCGGCTGAGTATTTTTGGAGAATCTAATGAATTAAATATTTTTAATCATTCAGATGCCCATCTCATACTAAATATTGCCAAGATTTGACTTCACAGGCAGGTGATTGGCTTTAAAATGACTGAAAAAATGAAAAGTAAACTTCTCATGTCAGCGAGAACTTTTCCAACTAAATCTTATTTTATATAAATTCATAACAAGTCTATGCATTTGAAGTTGCTCTTTCTTTGAAGTATTTTTAGAGAAATTTCGGCTGAGTATTATTGGAGAATTTAATGAATTAAATATTTTTAATCATTTAGATGCCCATCTCATACTGAATATTGCCTAGATTTGACTTCACAGGCAGGTGATTGGCTTTAAAATGACTGAAAAAATGAAAAGTAAACTTCTCATGTCAGCGAGTACTTTTCCAACTAAATCTTATTTAATATAAATTCATAACAAGTCTATGCATTTGAAGTTGCTCTTTCTTTGTAGTATTTTGTAGATAAATTTCGGCTGAGTATTATTGGAGAATTTAATGAATTAAATATTTTTAATCATTTAGATGCCCATCTCATACTGAATATTGCCTAGATTTGACTTCACAGGCAGGTGATTGGCTTTAAAATGACTGAAAAAATGAAAAGTAAACTTCTCATGTCAGCGAGTACTTTTCCAACTAAATCTTATTTAATATAAATTCATAACAAGTCTATGCATTTGAAGTTGCTCTTTCTTTGTAGTATTTTAGATAAATTTCGGCTGAGTATTATTGGAGAATCTAATGAATTAAATATTTTTAATCATTCAGATGCCCATCTCATACTAAATATTGCCAAGATTTGACTTCACAGGCAGGTGATTGGCTTTAAAATGACTGAAAAAATGAAAAGTAAACTTCTCATGTCAGCGAGTACTTTTCCAACTAAATCTTATTTAATATAAATTCATAACAAGTCTATGCATTTGAAGTTGCTCTTTCTTTGTAGTATTTTAAGAAAAATTTCGGCTGAGTATTTTTGGAGAATTTAATGAATTAAATATTTTTAATCATTCAGATGCCCATCTCATACTGAATATTGCCAGATTTGACTTCACAGGCAGGGAATTGGCTTTAAAATGACTAAAAAAATGAAAAGTAAACTTCTCATGTCAGCGAGTACTTTTCCAACTAAATCTTATTTTATATAAATTCATAACAAGCCTATGCATCTGAAAACGCTCTTTCTTTGAAGTATTTGTAGAGAAATTTCGGCTGAGTACTATTGGAGAAATCAATGAATTAAATATTTTTAATCATCAAATGCCCATCTCATAAAGAATATTGCCAAGATTTGACTTCACAGGCAGGTAATTGGCTTGAAAATGATAAAAAAATGAAAAGTAAACTTCTCATGTCAGCGAGTACTTTTCCAACTAAATCTTATTTAATATAAATTCATAACAAGTCTATGCATTGGAAGTTGCTCTTCTTTGTAGTATTTAAGAGAAATTTCAGCTGAGTATTATTGGAGAATCTAATGAATTAAATATTTTTAATCATTAAAATACCCATCTCATACAAAATATTGCCAAGATTTGACTTCACAGGCAGGTAATTGGCTTGAAAAGGATGAAAAAATGAAAAGTAAAATTCTCATGTCAGCGAGTACTTTTCCAACTAAATAATATTTTATATAAATTCATAACAAGTCTATGCATTTGAAGTTGCTCTTTCTTTGTAGTATTTGTAGAAAAATTTCGGCTGAGTATTTTTGGAGAATCTAATGAATTAAATATTTTTAATCATTCAGATGCCCATCTCATACTAAATATTGCCAAGATTTGACTTCACAGGCAGGTGATTGGCTTTAAAATGACTGAAAAAATGAAAAGTAAACTTCTCATGTCAGCGAGTACTTTTCCAACTAAATCTTATTTAATATAAATTCATAACAAGTCTATGCATTTGAAGTTGCTCTTTCTTTGTAGTATTTTAAGAAAAATTTCGGCTGAGTATTTTTGGAGAATTTAATGAATTAAATATTTTTAATCATTCAGATGCCCATCTCATACTGAATATTGCCAAGATTTGACTTCACAGGCAGGTGATTGGCTTTAAAATGACTGAAAAAATGAAAAGTAAACTTCTCATGTCAGCGAGTACTTTTCCAACTAAATCTTATTTAATATAAATTCATAAAAAGTCTATGCATTTGAAGTTGCTCTTTCTTTGTAGTATTTTTAGAAAAATTTCGGCTGAGTATTTTTGGAGAATTTAATGAATTAAATATTTTTAATCATTCAGATGCCCATCTCATACTGAATATTGCCAAGATTTGACTTCACAGGCAGGTGATTGGCTTTAAAATGACTGAAAAAATGAAAAGTAAACTTCTCATGTCAGCGAGTACTTTTCCAACTAAATCTTATTTTATATAAATTCATAACAAGTCTATGCATTTGAAGTTGCTCTTTCTTTGTAATATTTTAAGAAAAATTTCGGCTGAGTATTTTTGGAGAATTTAATGAATTAAATATTTTTAATCATTCAGATGCCCATCTCATACTGAATATTGCCAAGATTTGACTTCACAGGCAGGTGATTGGCTTTAAAATGACTGAAAAAATGAAAAGTAAACTTCTCATGTCAGCGAGTACTTTTCCAACTAAATCTTATTTTATATAAATTCATAACAAGTCTATGCATTTGAAGTTGCTCTTTCTTTGTAGTATTTGTAGAAAAATTTCGGCTGAGTATTTTTGAAAAATCTAATGAATTAAATATTTTTAATCATTCAGATGCCCATCTCATACTAAATATTGCCAAGATTTGACTTCACAGGCAGGTGATTGGCTTTAAAATGACTGAAAAAATGAAAAGTAAACTTCTCATGTCAGCGAGTAGTTTTCCAACTAAATCTTATTTTATATAAATTCATAACAAGTCTATGCATTTGAAGTTGCTCTTTCTTTGTAATACTTTAAGAAAAATTTCGGCTGAGTATTTTTGGAGAATTTAATGAATTAAATATTTTTAATCATTCAGATGCCCATCTCATACTGAATATTGCAAAGATTTGACTTCACAGGCAGGTGATTGGCTTTAAAATGACTGAAAAAATGAAAAGTAAACTTCTCATGTCAGCGAGTACTTTTCCAACTAAATATTATTTTATATAAATTCATAACAAGTCTATGCATTTGAAGTTGCTCTTTCTTTGTAGTATTTTAAGAAAAATTTCGGCTGAGTATTTTTGGAGAATTTAATGAATTAAATATTTTTAATCATTCAGATGCCCATCTCATACTGAATATTGCCAAGATTTGACTTCACAGGCAGGTGATTGGCTTTAAAATGACTGAAAAAATGAAAAGTAAACTTCTCATGTCAGCGAGTACTTTTCCAACTAAAAAATATTTAATATAAATTCATAACAAGTCTATGCATTTGAAGTTGCTCTTTCTTTGTAGTATTTTTAGAAAAATTTCGGCTGAGTATTTTTGAAAAATTTAATGAATTAAATATTTTTAATCATTCAGATGCCCATCTCATACTGAATATTGCCAAGATTTGACTTCACAGGCAGGTGATTGGCTTTAAAATGACTGAAAAAATGAAAAGTAAACTTCTCATGTCAGCGAGTACTTTTCCAATTAAATCTTATTTTATATAAATTCATAACAAGCCTATGCATCTGAAGTCGCTCTTTCTTTGCAGTATTTTTAGAGAAATTTCGGCTGAGTATTAATTGAGAATTTAATGAATTAAATATTTTTAATCATTCAGATGCCCATCTTATATTGAATATTGCCAAGATTTGACTTCGCAGGCAGGTGATTGGTTTTAAAATGACTGAAAAAATGAAAAGTAAACTTCTCATGTCAGCGAGTACTTTTCCAACTAAATCTTATTTTATATAAATTTAAAACAAGTCTATGCATTTGAAGTTGCTCTTTCTTTATAGTATTTTTAGAAAAATTTCGGCTGAGTATTTTTGGAGAATTTAATGAATTAAATATTCTTAATCATTCAGATGCCCATCTCATACTGAATATTGCCAAGATTTGACTTCACAGGCAGGTGATTGGCTTTAAAATGACTAAAAAAATGAATAGTGAATTTCTCATGTCAGCGAGTACTTTTCCAACTAAATCTTATTTTATATAGATTTATAACAAGCCTATGCAATTGAAGTCGCCCTTTCTTTGCAGTGTTTTTAGAGAAATTTCGGCTGAGTATTATTGGAGACTTTAATGAATTAAATATTTTTAATCATTCAAATGCCCATCTCATACTGAATATTGCCAAGATTTGACTTCACAGGCAGGTGATTGGCTTTAAAATGACTGAAAAAATGAAAAGTAAACTTCTCATGTCAGCGAGTACTTTTCCAATTAAATCTTATTTTATATAAATTCATAACAAAAGTCTATGCATTTGAAGTTGCTCTTTCTTTGTAGTGTTTTTAGAAAAATTTCGGCTTAGTATTTTTGGAGAATTTAATGAATTAAATATTTTTAATCATTCAGATGCCCATCTCATACTGAATATTGCCAAGATTTGACTTCACAGGCAGGTGATTGGCTTTGAAATGACTGAAAAAATGAAAAGTAAACTTCTCATGTCAGCGAGAACTTTTCCAACTAAATCTTATTTTATATAAATTCATAACAAGTCTATGCATTTGAAGTTGCTCTTTCTTTGAAGTATTTTTAGAGAAATTTTGGCTGAGTATTTTTTGGAGAATTTAATGAATTAAATATTTTTAATCATTCAGATGCCCATCTCATACTGAATATTGCCAAGATTTGACTTCACAGGCAGGGAATTGGCTTTAAAATGACTAATAAAATGAAAAGTGAACTTCTCATGTCAGCGAGTACTTTTCCAACTAAATCTTATTTGATATAAATTCATAACAAGTCTATGCATTTGAAGTTGCTCTTTCTTTGTAGTATTTTTAGAAAGATTTCGGCTGAGTATTTTGGAGAATTTAATGAATTAAATATTTTTAATCATTCAGATGCCCATCTCATACTGAATATTGCCAATATTTGACTTCACAGGCAGGTGATTGGCTTTAAAATGACTGAAAAAATGAAAAGTAAACTTCTCATGTCAGCGAGTACTTTTCCAATTAAATCTTATTTTATATAAATTCATAACAATCTATGCATTTGAAGTTGCTCTTTCTTTATAGTATTTTTAGAAAAATTTCGGCTGAGTATTTTTGGAGAATTTAATGAATTAAATATTTTTAATCATTCAGATGCTCATCTCATACTGCATATTGCCAAGATTTGACTTCACAGGCAGGTGATTGGCTTTAAAATGACTGAAAAAATGAAAAGTGAACTTCTCATGTCAGCGAGAACTTTTCCAACTAAATCTTATTTTATATAAATTCATAACAAGTCTATGCATTTGAAGTTGCTCTTTCTTTGAAGTATTTTTAGATAAATTTCGGCTGAGTATTATTGGAGAATTTAATGAATTAAATATTTTTAATCATTTAGATGCCCATCTCATACTGAATATTGCCTAGATTTGACTTCACAGGCAGGTGATTGGCTTTAAAATGACTGAAAAAATGAAAAGTAAACTTCTCATGTCAGCGAGTACTTTTCCAACTAAATCTTATTTAATATAAATTCATAACAAGTCTATGCATTTGAAGTTGCTCTTTCTTTGTAGTATTTTTAGAGAAATTTTGGCTGAGTATTTTTGGAGAATTTAATGAATTAAATATTTTTAATCATTCAGATGCCCATCTCATACTGAATATTGCCAATATTTGACTTCACAGGCAGGTGATTGGCTTTAAAATGACTGAAAAAATGAAAAGTAAACTTCTCATGTCAGCGAGTACTTTTCCAATTAAATCTTATTTTATATAAATTCATAAACAAGTCTATGCATTTGAAGTTGCTCTTTCTTTGAAGTATTTTTAGAGAAATTTTGGCTGAGTATTTTTGGAGAATTTAATGAATTAAATATTTTTAATCATTCAGATGCCCATCTCATACTGAATATTGCCAATATTTGACTTCACAGGCAGGTGATTGGCTTTAAAATGACTGAAAAAATGAAAAGTAAACTTCTCATGTCAGCGAGTACTTTTCCAATTAAATCTTATTTTATATAAATTCATAACAAAGTCTATGCATTTGAAGTTGCTCTTTCTTTGAAGTATTTTTAGAGAAATTTTGGCTGAGTATTTTTGGAGAATTTAATGAATTAAATATTTTTAATCATTCAGATGCCCATCTCATACTGAATATTGCCAATATTTGACTTCACAGGCAGGTGATTGGCTTTAAAATGACTGAAAAAATGAAAAGTAAACTTCTCATGTCAGCGAGTACTTTTCCAATTAAATCTTATTTTATATAAATTCATAACAATCTATGCATTTGAAGTTGCTCTTTCTTTGTAAAATTTTAAGAAAAATTTCGGCTGAGTATTTTTGGAGAATTTAATGAATTGAATATTTTTAATCATTGTCTTTTTTTTTTGATTTAAAAAATCAAACTATCAATTATTTTTGTGTTATATAATTATATGATTTATATAATTAGCAGTTTTGTGAAATAAAAACTCGATTAAACTTATTTGTCTATCAACTTGTATATCCTTTATAAAAATTTTTTTTTAAATATCCTAATAATTTAGCTTACAAACTTCAACTTTATAACAGGGAATATATAAAAAATATTTTTATCATGTTTATCTATGCCATAGCTTCATTCTCATTAAACTTTTTGGTAGAAAAAATTATTATAGTTAGCTTGACTTATTATTGTTTACTTCTTTTTGAATGCATAGCGTACCTTTAAACTGTTCACTTTTACCTATAAACCTGTACTCAAGCCAGCCAATTTTATCTATACAGAATGTAGTAGCTGACAGATAAAATCCCTCCGCCACCCAACATCCTTCTTCATGCCCCTATTAGAAATTAGTGCAGTCGAAACGCTTTTAGTAAATCCTAAGTGAGATAGGTACCTCTCCTATCAATTTGCTTTTTAATTTAATACTTATGTTGAGGGTTATTTTTATTATCTATATAGAATAAATTATCCTATTTATCTAAGTTAAATCATCGAATTTAGAGAATCTATTTATCTTTTAGTGTTATTAGGTCTATTAATAGTTATGAATCATGGCATTTTTATACTTTCATAATTTATTTTTGAACTTGAGGTGGGAACTTAAGAATGGGTTTATATACTTCTCATTACATAATTTAGTCAAGTAATGATCAACACCCTTATATTTTCTCAAATGCTAATCAGGCTCCAGTATTGTTAAAAATTGAGTCTTTATTTTTTGCATAGTGGATAATTCATTTTTGCTTAGTTTAACAACCTAATTTAAGCCATATGATCTGGCTGAATTCCCCCCCCCCAAAAATCCTATATTCAACCCAAAAATCCTATATTCAAAATTGAAGTTTCATATTCTAAACCGTTGAAGGCATTATATTATAGAAATTTTTGTATTACTAAACTAGAAGATTAATGAAGGACTGAATAATTAGTATAAAGGTCATTTTATTAATAAAACCTAAATTTATTGACCATTATGTTTCAAAACTAATAATACAACCCAAACATTTTCATAAAGGGGTAAATATAGGCAGATTATATTTTGATTTTTTAAGTTCTTTGGAAATCAGGTCTGTGGCTAATTTATTCTTTGAAATGTTTGAATTAGAGAGAGGAAAGCTCCAGAGAAGATAATATAAGCTTTGCTTCAAATAACTACTGTAATTCTTTTCATTCTTATCTCCAATATTGACAATATATCATTTAATATATAATAATTAATATTTATATATAGTTTGAATGAAGAGTGGAGTATGACTGGTGAATTGCAGGAGTTGAGTGCATGTGCCCTGGATGACTGATTGCGCCTCCATTCTCAGACACACTGCTTTCAAGTACGCCCACTCGCATCAAGCAGTGCTTCTTATTACACTTAGCACATATAATAATTATTTATATAAATGCATGATTGAGTGATGTGGAGTGATGGATGGCTGACTGGGTTGGATGGACTGAGTGAAACTGCTCAACTCATTCAAATACTCACTAGTCCTGCTCTTAATCAGCCAACAGCAATTCAAACAATACT
>ARYC01004100.1:0-14430 GCA_000711775.1 Oxytricha trifallax
AGAAGGGTTAAGCAATGCATTGCAAGCTTGAACAAGCTTAGAATTATTACGTTTGATTATTTGCATCTCTTAAGCAATATAATATGCAAAGAGGTTTATGCAACCTCGCAATTGATGCTTTATTATTAATTAGTTATTATTTTATAATCAATAATTATATCAAAGAATGAAGTCAAGCAAAACTACGAAGCAGCACTGCTTCACTTTTAAGCATTCCTCTAAAGCACCTGGAGGATACATCGTAGAAATATATAAGGCAAGTAATTAATCAATGTTGATGCATTCGCAAAGTATAGGTGATCGACGAGCGATTCAAGCGCACATTCAAGTTTTAAGTTGATCCTCAAAGAGGCTTCAAGAATGTTGTAAATTTGGAGGTTGCAGAGAACGAACCAGTTGTTGCAGTAACCTATAAGTGGTGCGGATATCACAACGTATGGATTATCCATTCAAGAAGGAAGACCCATACATGCACTAAGTGTATATACTTCTTGATCCTGAGGATTCTTCTGATGGTTGGTTCTTCAGCTTTGATAATGACAGTCTAATTCAAGTAGAGTAAGTCTATAATTTGAAATTATTGCTAACGCGCAATTTATAGCTAAATCAAGGGAGAATACAGAAATACAATAAATAAGTATGATGCAGAAGTTAGAAAGCAGTTGACATCGCAAGAAATGCCAGAACCCTAAGAATTTCTGAGCAGTCAGCTTTACAGTTTGATGTCAATTAAAAAAGATTGAGTGTGATTAATTTAGAGTGGTTTGAAACTGCGATGGTGATAGATAAATTTAATCAATAATTCCTACACTATATTAAGTAACCTAAGTAATTGTCATTATACCCTAAACGCTAATTTACTTTAAACTTTAACTCAACTGAATGCCATAATTAACCAAAGTGATTATTACACTTTAAGAGCGATTAAAAAATAAAGTCATGCTTTAACTAAACCTAAAATTCTCATTCAAATAATTGATAATTATTGTTATCGCAGTGATAGTATGTAATAGCAAAAATAAAATCAGTTCTACCTACCCAGTCATTAATAAACTAAAAATTATTCTAAAACCTAATAAGAGTAACAAATGCAGGAGTACACTAATAGTTCTGAAAATTAATTGACCAAGATTATTGGAGATTTTGATAATTACTTCTAAGATTATCAAACTTATTGTGAATAATCATTTCCTTGATTCTAAACTACGTCGTACCTATAAAAAGAATTAATATAAATTAGGTCTGCTTTGATTTAATCTCGAGAGCTCTTCAACTAAATGCGCGCATTTTTCTTCTTGTGATTTCCTATAATTAAAACATTAAAAAAATTACTTAGCCATAAATGATTTCCAAAAAGATTTCTCGCTTTGATTTAATCTGCACTGACATTCTCTAACTTGATTTTCTGATTTTGATTCTCTCTCCTAAAAATACTTACCATTTTGTAAAAATTAAACAATTCAGGATGAGTTTCTTCGTGCTTCCCCTTGGTACACAGTGAATCAAAGCTTCCAATATCAATTGATTCAAAGATGTGAAGGTTGGCTTCTGCTCAGCTAGCGTCTTCCAGTACCCACTAGTGAGAGGGATCTCCGAGCAAGAACGAATAAAATCTTCCAATATATTTTAAGCATTCTCACCCCCTCAATCCAGTCAAAAAAAAGCTTCCAGTATCATTTAGTTGACCACCCGAAACTCATCCTAAATTAATTATGACACTGCTTCGCTTAAGTAGGATTTGCACCACCACTCATTTAAACATTCTAGTAGTTGAAAAGCAGCGATTAAGAGCTACTTGATTTTTATTTGAGTAACTCAGAGATTTTAATTTTTTTGATTTTGATTTTTGATAATCTATCTCAAAGTAAGACCTTAGATTTGAAAGTAAATAAACTTTTGGTAAACAAGAACATTTACTTATTTATCTTACTGCTCTAAGTAAGCAGATCATTAGATATTGAATTAAAAGCTTTCTCTGGTTCTAAAATCATAGAGCTACTAAAATTCTAAAGTATAGTGGAAAAAAATTGCAAAATATAATTAATGATTTCTCTAAATTATCAAAATCTCCTATACACTTAGCTATCCAAGCATATACAGTAGTTGACTTATGCTCTTACAGAAAGTAGAGCATGTCATCTTTTTGATTTGATAATTGATTAATTTAGGAACTGCTGAACTTTCAGAGGTTGGGGCTTTCAGTGCTAAACTCTAAAGTAGAGAGATTTTCAATAAAGTTTGTAAATAACAACTTATACTCTTGAATGGAGGGTATCCAACCATAGGCTGCGGCTGGACCCTAATGCTCCCGAGTAGAAGGAGCATGTTAGATATTGGCTATGATAAAAGTTAGGAAGGAGTCTTAAGTAAGGGCAGCAAAAAATCAAGAGGCAAAAGTTTGATTTTTGCTCAAATTTGCGAAATTTTAATGTGATAATGAATTATGAAATTCGCTGGCTTAAATAGGCCTGGAACCATACAATCTGGAGTCATACAGCTGGATTCATACAACTGGAGCTGTACAACTTGGATTCTTACAACCTAAGATTGAGTCTTGCATATTTTGTATCTAATGCAGCTATACAACTTTATGTTGAGCAATTAACATACGCAGCGATTTCTTAATACACTTTTGCATGAATTTTTGAGATATCTTCAGGATATCTTCCTGGAACCATACAACCTGGAGATATCTTCAGGATATCTTCATCTGGAACCATACAACCTTAGAGTGGATTCTTACAACTTAGCATCTATAATTCGACTAAACCACCTCAAATAGAACTCTATCACTTATATATGATGTTGCTATACTCTATTGCATTGATTGGAGGTGTTATGGAGATATAGTGATTAGAAGGGGTAAGAAATGACAAGTTTTACTTTAGAGAGGTTTTTGACTTCATAACCATAGTATCGCTAAGAATTTAGGTCTATTCTCAAACTAAAGACCAATTGACTTAACATACCCAACTCTTACCTAATCATGCCAAACCCATCCAAATCATCATTAATCGTATCAGAGGCATCGAAAACATCATTAGAGTTGAAGTCAGAGCTCTTTGGCAAAAATCGATGTTTCAAGATAGAGACTCAAACTGTTGGTTTGAAAGCTGTTATAAACTGTCATGAAATACTAAGAATTTTTGAAGTTTGGCCTCTTATATTCTAACCCATATACTTCAGATCAGCTTGTATTTGCATTTATATATGCATCACTGTTGTGTTGTATCATATCAATAAAGTAAGGCTCGCCAATCATAAAGTAGGCAGAGCTATAAGCAATATTATCGAAAATTTTCACAAGCCTTGAAATTTGAGATATCTTCAGGATATCTTCCTGGAACCATACAACCTAAGGGTGGAACCATACAACCTCAAAACCAAAAAATTTAATAAAATCTCATAATAATGCAAAATTTTTGCCTGATATATGTGCATATGAATATTGCAATCGATTGCTGCATTATTTAGTCATTGAGGAGAGTGCAATCACAAAGTAGAATAGAATAGTGAAATAGATTAAAGAGTATAGTGCAAGAGATTAGGTTGTGAATGTATTAGGGAAGGGATTATTAATAGTTTGCTAATTAGTCACTGACAGTTGTTTAAGAACGCGATTTCATCCTTAAGGTGCATGATATGTCTTGGGTAGTCTGCTTCAATCATGCCTAGGAGTTCATTAGCAACATCTTTGATAGTGATCTTGCCAGACCAGAGTCGTTGCACTTAGCCATAGCCTTTGAATTGATTTCCATACGCTGGAGCTGCCTACTCTTCATCAGAAAGAAATTCGTCTTTACAAACCTTCAGAATCAATTTGTTTTAACCTGGCTTTAGCACTAAGTATAGAATGAAAGTAATTGGCTTGTTCAAGTATTCGTTAGATTGATGAATTGATTTGTCGTCTCTGGCTGCTTGCTGCACTTCATTGGAAACTACACTAAAGCCACTCCAAGGTTTGAAGAGTCGATCCTTTTTGAAAGCATAATCTAATCTAGCAATCATCACTTTCATATTGAAGGAATATGGCCCAACTAGATATCTCATGATATTTTGATGAGGAGCGAATATGCCTCGCTGCATTAGTTCAAGATTTGCAATACATACTCCTATAGCTGTTCTTAGTCTGTAAACATGCTTGAGCTTGTTGCATTCATCAGGAATTTCCCAAGAGGGTAGAATTTCTAGTTTATTCTGAAGTTTTAAATGAATAAACTTTCATCACTGTCAAAGAAAAGATTTTGGCAAAGCAGAATGAACTTGGCGTCTCTATGGTCTTTTAATAAGTTGAATTCGTGATTTGCTCTATTCTTAGCGTGCTGCCTAAATAAAGTTTCAGCCAACTGTAT
The DNA here is from genome assembly GCA_000711775.1 of Oxytricha trifallax. NCBI lineage: Eukaryota > Ciliophora > Spirotrichea > Sporadotrichida > Oxytrichidae > Oxytricha > Oxytricha trifallax. Next base: position 4,353 of record ARYC01004100.1, read on the forward strand.
GATTAACCGTTTTGCATATCCTTCATTTGGAAGACTATCTCTTTGGTTGTTTGCACATACATTATCTAGATATTTTCAAACCCCAAGAAGTTCAAGAACTTTGCAAGAGTCTTCACGTAATCGTCTTCATCGTCTTTAAATGATAAGATGCCCTGTTTTATGATTTGGTTCATTTAGTTGTAATACTGAAAGTAGGAAGCTGTACTATTATTATTCAGCAAGTCTTAGCGCCCAACACCAATATAACTCAAGTTTGACTCAGAGTTTAGTCTTAAATTTAAAACTTTTGCATTATCAATCCAAGGTTCAGAATTTGACTTTACTGATTGCGATCCATGGTCTTGCTTGCTATTCTTTGCTGATTGTACCTTCTGTGGTGTTATCACGCAATCAACTTCTGAATGAATGCCAAAGTCGACTTCATCTTCATCTTCACTGGTGCTATTCGATTCTGCTTAGGAATGCATTTACTGATTTTCCATATTAATTTGTGAACTCATACTTTAACTTTCTGAATCGACTGAGTCTTCTTAAATTGATCTTTTAAGTATACTTGTAGAGATAAAGTCGCTTTAGTTATCGCTCTCCTCACTCTGATCCCTCTCAGCTACAAATTTCTTCAACTTTCTATTAGCCTATAACTTGTGACTTTTCGCTTTTTAGATAGGTTATTACCTACCTAAAGTATTTAGTTAATTACTATTTCTTATATAATTAGGAGCTACCCTATCAAATAACTTACCTTTCTATTATTTCTATTACTTTGTTTTAGATTATCTTAATCGTTTGTTTTCTATTTCTAGATTCTCACATCTTGCATGTAAAGTGGCAATGCTATCGCGAAGTTTTTAAATGTATGCCTTGCGCTTGATCCTAGACTTTTGAATTGATTTTTACTTCATGTATATCCAGAGCTTGGGTTTGATCTTACTTCTGCTTATTTCAAACTGTGATTATGCTTTGACTTGGTTGAACGAGGCAATTTACTTTGATTTAGAGGGCTCTCCAGTACCAATACCATCTTTGAGGAAGCTTTTGTATTTGCTCAAGTCAACTTCATCTCGAAGCTTGTAAAGTTGAGAATCCAAATCAACACATACTACATCTTCTTCAAGTACGTAATCAACAAAAATCTTGGATTCCTTATCTTAGCGCTTGCCATTAATTGATTTGAGTTATTAGTAGCGCTCACAATGAAAGTTCTGGATGTGTCTCGCATAGTTGCTCCGCGTAATTCTCTTCGGATTGATGGAGCTGCAGTGGAGGCAGTAGCAGTAGACTTTCTTGGCAGTGCTTGCACTTTCCATATTTAATAGTAATTAATTGAATGCTACTTCTTAATTAATTTGATTGCTTAGTATTAAAATTGGCAGACAGATGAGTATTAACCACTCTTAAAATTTTAGGGAAAGTAAAGATGTTATCAATGGCACTCTGGTACTTTATTAGTTTGACTACTAATGCTTGCTCGCTCTCTACTAAAGTAAACCATTTATAAAAGATGATAGTCACTAAGAATAAAAAACTCGAAGTTGAAAATGTATGATTTCGATATCTTCAGGATATCTTCATCTGGAACTATGCAATCAATCCTGTGCAACCTGGACTCTTAAATAAGGGATCAATCCAATAAAGTTCATCACATTCTTGGACTGTGTTGGTTTAATCACACATCACCCAGATTAACGTAATTGAAAATATACAATGAAGAAGAAGGATACTTATAAACATGGATCTATACAGCCTGGAGTCTTGCAGCCGGACTTATACAACCTGGAACCATACAACCTTGAGATATCTTCAGGGTATCTTCATCTGGATCTATGCAGCCTAAGAGTGGAAATTTACAACTTGACTCATGCAATGTCTCTAATCTAAGGAAGCATGAATACATAAATGTAGTTAAGCGAAAACTCATAGTCAGAATATTTCAGACTGACTCAATGGAGTGAAGCTATGTTCCTATATCAAACCTTGAGCCATCCAAACATCGAAGCTCTATTGCTTAATCAACAGTAAGTTATTTGAATTGTTTATTATTTCAATTTATAATTCCAAATTAACTTTCCACTATGTAAGTTTTAGAAAATCAACCCAAAGCAGATAAGCAATATGTTTGCTATTTCCCTGATTGCGGAGCCAGCTTCTGTTTTTCTCAGTCTCTATATAAGCATATGAAAAGCTTTCACGGAGAGGAATACAGCGAGAAGAAAATAAATGACTTGATCGAGAAGTACAAGAGAGATCATGTTCGATGCAAGGATTGTTTGAAACCATTCTCCTCTAAAGATAGTTTAAGAAAGCACATAAAAGGAAAGTGTTCAAAAGAACCTACACCTGTTGTGCTGCGAATCCTCACGCAACACTTTCCAGAGTTGATTCATGAGATCTAGCAGCAATAAAATGAAGTCAATGCCTAAGAAGAAATTAAGGAAAATTAATAGGAAGTTGCTGCTGGAAATTAGCAAATGATGATTGATGCAGATTTGCAGATGCCTGGAGATATTGATCAAGCTGTTGAATTGGTTGATTAACAAGCAATAGAAGTGCAATTACCTGTACAACACTTATAGAACCCAGTCAACGCTAACTTAATGGAGCAGCTTCCCTAATTGAGAAATTAAAATTAGAACAGCATGCTTAAACTCTTTCAGATGTCTCTTCAATCTCCGAAATTTCACACATGATCGCTGATGATGAGTTCCTTAAGCAGATAAACGATGTTTCTACTATTATAAGAAATCGTTGCTAACCTATTGCATTGCAAGCTTTGAGAGCTGTGTGGAAAAATCTCGACGATAAATGCTACAAAGTTTACTACTGTCCTCCAACTCTCCAAGTACATAAAGTCTAAAATGATTAGCAGAGCCAACTCGGATCCAAATCAAACAACTTCGAGCTTTGCGATCAAGTGCCCAGAATTTCTGTCAAAAGATTATTTATCAATGGCAACAGTAGACAGGAGTCCATTAAAGAGCTTGGATAAGATAGTCAAGATTCTTAATTCAACCAAACAGGGAATAATGCATTTGAAGGCTCACTTAACTAAGCTGTTGATAATCATTCCCAAGTTATCAATAGAAACTATCCAGAAGCTTAATAAGATGGTAACTTGACTGAATCAAAATTAAGAGAAGAAGAGGAATCAAAATCCCAACAAACAATAAATGCCACTCTTAAGTAGATTCTTAATGAGTTGAAACATAATAGCAATCTATATTCTAGCATGGTATATAACGAGCAGCTGAAAACCATTCCAAATAATCCAAATGCAGTGAACAGAAGATTGAGATCAAACACTTAAATGGTCCAGTGCCCTCTTGTCAAAAATGCCTAAGTCTCAACTACTCATGGAGAAGTCACCTTTGGCTCAGTCAACATCCTTTAAGACTTCTTGAAGAAACTAGGAATGACCAGTCAATCGACCTTCCTTGATATTGGTAGCAGCTTTGGGCAAGTGGTATTCCAAGTCGCAATGTAGTCCAAAGTACACAGCACTGGAATTGAGATTGTTGATTCAAGAATCAAGATTGCCCAACAAGTACTTGATAAAAATATGAAACTATTTTAAGATAATGAAACTATCACGGATGTGTTAAGCAAAGTGAACTTCATTCACAACGACATTGCAAGAATGTCAAAGCTGGTTACTCCTGATTAGAAACCAATCACACACATTTACTCCTACAATACTCTCATGACTAAAGAATCTCTGATTGCAACAACTTAACTCATTAACAAGTCACCTGTAGTTGAGGTACTAATATGGAACTAAAATTAAAAGATATCTTTCGATATCCTCGGTCTGAAAGACTTTACCTATACTAACTTAAAGTTCCTTCTTCATTTGCAGGGTTCGCATCAAGGGCATCTGTTTTACTGCTATTCTAGATAACCTTACAAAAACATGAAAAGCTAAGAGTTATCAGCCAGTCATTCTGAATAAAAGATGAGCCCAACATATTGAAGAGTAGCACTAAATTCTCAATCGTGGAGCTCAAGTGCAGGAACCAGCCATAAATACTAGCGTTATTAACACACCATCCTTGATTGATAAAGATCGCTTGCCTAAGATGTCTTCGCTTTTACAAAAGAGAACTTAGCATGACCATCCAAACGAACTTACTGAGCTTTAACCTATACCCAAGAGATAGAATTAAGCCAGTGACACTATGAAAGCTAAATCAAGTATGAAATTGCGCGGATCCTTACTGACTGAACATTTGGAGCAGTTCGCCAAGAAAATTGAGGAAGTAAAGTGCAAGGCATTAAAAGCCAAGAAAGATCTTGAGTTCTTGCGAACAATCTTGAACAAGTCAAAGATCAAAGTTCCTGCAAGAATCGTTGAGTATGATTCAGATAGTGAAATTCACTTTACAGAATTGGAAATTAAAGATGCATGCATTCGCCATCAAGTTGAGGGTTATATGTATAGCAAGTTGAACTAGGCACTTCAGCAGCGCTTCATGAAGTGGGATTCTCTTTACCAATAATATGAGTTCTTGTATTAGGAAGGCGTAAGCGTGATTAAATCGATTGCTGAGGAGAGGCATCTGTTTAAAAAGGATAGTGAGCATTTTAAAAGAAGGATGGACAGGCTGAAAAGAGATTTACACTACTGTTAGAAGATAGAAGCTCATCGAAATGGGTTCAACATATTTGAGAAACTTGGCAGTGGAGGCTATGGGCATGTCTATTCTTGCTACCCAGTTTCAGAAGAATAAGCTCAATTGTTGAAAATACCTTACAGGTAGTATGCCATTAAGTTCCCAACAGCACCAGACAAGGATCAGTACTAAGTAGAATTCAATGTTATCAGAAAGATTCAATAGTCCATATAAGTTGGAAAGCATTTCGTTATCAAGGTTATTGCCTAGATTCATTTCTTTGACAAGAAAGCAATGTTGATGGACATTCATATTGATGATCTCGCCAATATGATCTAGAAACAAAAGTTCAATCTCAAGTAGATTCAGACAATTTCATATTGCATACTTCAAGGTATATCTGCTGCACATAAACTCCGTATCAATCATCTTGATATCAAGCCTGCAAACATTCTCATGAATGAAAATTGGATGCCAGTAGTAAGCGACTGGGGCAATTACAACAATCCACATATTGGAGGATCGTTCGGATACCAAGCTCCTGAAATTTTCAAAAAAATGCCAGCCTTGCATCTACCTGCTCGCGATTCCAGAAAAATCGATTCGTATGCACTTGGCATAACTTTCTATGAAATGCTATATAAGTGTTTGCCTTTCAACTCAACTTAAATCAAGGAGATGCAAATTTTAGGAAAGTAGCCACCTCTACCAGAGAAAATTGAGAATGCAGAGCCAGGGAACTTCTTCGATTTGATCAAGTAACTCTTATGAGGACTACGCTAAGAGAATTACACCTGCTGAAGCATTGAGACATGACTTCTATTTTGATTTGAACAGAAACGCAAATGATCACGTGGATTTGGACATCAAAAGCTTCAAAAGAGATGAAAATTGAGAAGTATAGAGCTCCAGCAGTGTATGAGTATTTATAATTATCAAGCAGTTTAATTTACCTAAGTCAAGTTCAACAACAATATATTTTTACTGCTTTACCTATTAAAAGTATATTATGCAATTAAAGCTAAATTTAAATTTCTATTCCTTAAAGTTTTAATCTGGGATATTCCCAAGTCTATCTTTAATTATTTTCGTATCTTTAATTATAATCATTTTAAAATTATTGAGATGCAAGTAAACTTACCCTTGTACCTGTGCATGTCTAAGTACTGCGAACACACTGCAAAATCAGTTTAAGAATTGGTTGAGCACACAAACTCTATTCACAAGTTCACTCTCAACTTGGCAGTTCAAGTCAACATTTCAGGTTTTTTTTGATGTCTTTAACAGAGATGATCCCTCTGACAAGCCAATGAAAGATCTCGAGATCATTAATTCTAATGGCCAACTTTGTTCCATTAAGGGAGCCTACAAGTTCTCATATGCTTTGCATGAGATATTCAATTTCATCAACGAGAAGAAAATGACTAGCCAACTCAGCAGGGTATGAAGGTGATGATCTGGGCGTTTCAAGCAGAGTGAGACCATAATAAATTGGGGCTAAAGTTTTCTATCCTGAATGGGGCATGAAAGATTCAGAGTTCAGGAAAATTTATAATGAGTACAAATGCTTTGGATTCAGTGAGGAAGATGTTTTTCTTGATTTGACTACAAGGTATGGATAGCTTGCCTACTTGATGGCTCTAAGAGAGAACATTTCTAGTATCGCAGTCGAAAGCTTAGACTGTCGCTTGTAAGATGCCAAGAAGTTTTATGCACAGATTCTGGAGCTATTCTAGAATGATTAAGATATTTTGGATCGATTGAAGAAGATCCAGTTTGTTGGATTCAGAAACATTTAAAGAAATGAAATTTATAGTTTGCTTGACAAGTATTAGCACACACATATGTTTATTGACACTAGGAGGATGTACTAATAAAACGCAAAGGCTATTTTGAGCTCAATTCTTCACCTTGTTATACCATTAAAGATGCTGATTTGGGGCAAAGATAACGACTTCACATTAGCAGACTTTTGTAGTTACAATTAATATGGTTACCATCGCTCATTCATTTGCAGGTATCATCAACTTAATGGATACTGCTACTATGTCTATCACAATTTAGATCTAAAACCTATTTCTCCAGGCATCGTGATTACTGTGGATAAAAACTTAATGAAAGGTGATCTGCATGAAAGATTCACTAAAGCAATTCTTGCTCAACTTAATAAAGAGTAAGAGACCCTAAATTCATAGCTGAGTACTTCTCGAATAGTTCAAGGCGGCAATGGTTAAAACGAGAAGTTACTCAAAGTTGATCGTGGGCAATGAGCTACACTAAGAAGATTCAATTACAAAGAGATAGAAGCTATAATCTTAAAGAGAAAGTAATCAAATTGAAATGCTAAGTCTTGAGCTCCAGAGCAACTATTCTTTCATAGACTCAGTGCAATATAACCTTCAGCTGCGCAGACCAAGTGATTTGACCAAAGTGTTTGAAATGCTTTTAGAAACTCAGCATTAAAGTGAGCTCCTTACTGATTTTGAAATTCCCCAACTGCTTGAGATAGATTACATCCATCTCAGTGATGAGGAAATCTTAGAAATCATTAGCGAAAACTTCTAACGCCAATACTTCCTCAAATTGTCTGTAGAGCAGCAAAATAAATGGATTGAAGGTGCTGTTTTCTTTAGAGCTTAAAGCAAATCTATTGAGAAATTCATCAAGCATCTTGGAGATACTGCTAACTAATTTGTTCTTGCTCAGAGAAAAATTGAAGATATGAATCGAAGAGTACCTCTCTTGGAAGACCAACTTGAAAATGTTTATGAAGCTGAGTTGAAGAGCACTGGAGTCATACATATCGCTAAGATTTGGCAAGGCCATAATTTTATCATCTATCGATGCAAAGTAACCGCAGAGTTCGATCGAAGAGGGAATCTTATTGTGAATGCAAAGAACTATCTTGTTTGTATTCCAATTCTTGGCACATTGAAAAAATAAAGCACTGCTATAAACCACGCGAATTTTGATCTGAAGTCTACTAATTGTGTTATGGAAATTCTAATGTACTTTAAATTCTACGAGAGCAAAGCTCTATTAATGAAAGATTACCAGAACACTCTTTCACAACTGATTGAAACTTAATCATTGACCAAGCAGTAAAAGTAAAACATTACTCGCTTGCTTGTTGATGTTATTGCTCAAGCAAACTCAAAAAATATCAACCATCTCAATCTTGACACTAAGTGTGTTATGATTACAGATAACGATAGCCCAGTTCTATTCTTCCCAGAAAGTTGCGATGTGCTAGTTGGAGGCACTCCAGGCTATCAACCCCCAGAGTAGTTATCCAAAAAGTGAAACCTGAATGGCATAAGGTACCTAATCCTATGAAAGTTGACTCATACGCTTTAGGAGTGATACTCTATGAGATATGGTCTGGCTAACACCCTTTTACATAGCAACAAGTCGAACAAATGCAGGTAAAAGGAAAGCTTCCTCAACTTCCAAGAGGAATAACTGCAAGACGCCAAAAGTACAACAATGTTTTGTATGCTAATGAGAAGTTACTTGAAGAAGATCCTGATGAAAGATACACTGCTGCACAAGTGATCAAGAATATTCCGCTCTACTATAAAGATTGATATACTCGCTGTATTTAAAAACTAGATCAAGCACCTTTGAGATTAATTATTATTCAAACAAGTTGTTAATATTGTATTTGACTTTTCTACATAATAATTTTAATTAAATCTATCTCTTACTTATACATCTCATTATGATATTGCATTCAAGGGGTTTTGGGTGAATGCAATATCATAAATTTATTATACTGATTCAACATAAGCAATAAATGTTTGAGAGATAAATATGTGCTATAAATGAGTACAGGATGAAAATGATTATAGATTGCAGTCATGAGATTTATAAGAAGGGGTTATATTCTTTGTTGATATAAGCTGTACTTAGTAATAGAGTGCCATGATGATTTGTATTAAATATTAATGATTAATAATATATATGTATAAAGCTATTAAATTTTAAATCTTGCAGCAAGTTAAATTTTATTAAACGCTTCAGGCGATTAAACTGATATGAAGAATGATTAAGATATTAGCAGTTAAGGAAAGCGTTATTAACATTAAGAGAGAGCAGCTAAGCTTAAAGTTTCCCCATCAATTCTAAACTTAAGAAGTCAATCGATTTGTTATCATTTTTAGTTCTAAGTTTGAGGTTAAATCATACTCATGCTTTAAGTGTTTGATCCAGCTGGATTTGCTTAAACTGATGACTTGATCATCATACCAGCTGTTCCACCTCACTGACTGGAAAAATTATTTGATTTGTATCGCTTGCTTTGCTGCGTCATCTGATTAGGATCAAACAACCCAGGTGTGAATTCTAGCAAGTTGAATTTTGGTTACTTGAACTAATTTTCAGGTCGATCTGGTCGCTTGCGCTTCTTGGTTCCAATACCAACATTTGGAAAGCTCGGCCTCTCTAGCTAGGGTTTAGATTAATGGCGTTGTTGAACAAGTTGTACATCTCGTTGCTAATGCGAATCACCTTTTCCTTCCCAACTGTTCTTAACTCCTTTCTTTTCTCGAGGCTTGCTCGAATGTTTTCAGGGAAGAAGTGGGGTTTGACTGTATTGATAATCTATAGTATGAGATTAGAAAATTTAATATGAGAATAGTACGTTATACAAGAATTATCGATTGACTGATCGCTTATCTTTCATATCTGGCAGGTAGGAGCTCACATGCTAATCGTGCTTAACTTATTCGATCAGCGATATAACAGTCAGTTCATTCAGTTTGTGCACGTTTATTATTCTAACTTCGTGATTTAGGAGTACCTACAGTAATAGTTGAACATTCGATTCTTACTTTCTTATCTCCGCTGAATACCCCTTTCAAATATTCGAGTGTGCATTCTGGATATGGGGGCAAGTAATATTGGCCTATAATAATATTAACAAGAAATCATACCTTGGCTGGTAAGTACATCATAAATCTCCTTCTTTGATTTCATCAGCTTAGCAAAATCCTAAGTAGCGATAGTTTAGTAACTAGAATTTGGTTGGCTCTGATTTCTATTGTTTGCATTAAAGTTTGATTACTGGCGAGCTGGAGCTCTTTAGTTGGCGTTATTATATTAAAAATTATCAGACTGGATTTGCTGCTTCTATTCTTCAAGCAGCAGTTGCATTGACTCCTTATCTTTCATAAAGCTATTGTATTCATCCCTGAAATGCACTTGGTTAGCAATAGGAGCGTATACAGGTTAAGTTTCTCTTTTAGTTGCAAAGTATCATATCGCCAGTGCCATTGCTATTATTGGTTCCTTGTATTGCAGACTGATCAAAGTGGTCAGCGCTATTATCATTCTTGTCTTCAAATCCACCAAATCCATAGTGCGACTCTTCATTTCCAATAACGTTTGCTTCGCCAAATTCATAGTCATTGTCATTTAATTGATTAGCATTGCCATCATTCATACTCATACTTACATCTGGTTTGAATCCT
>ARYC01004101.1:0-22524 GCA_000711775.1 Oxytricha trifallax
TTTAAATCCCATAAATTTTATGCAGATTTCAATTTTAGAGTATGCTCTTAAGAGAAGTCCATACAATAAAACCTTTACAGCTTGGCTTATGAAACTTTATTCTAAACTAGGACTCACTAGCATAGTATCTGATTTAACTAAGAGTATTTAAAAGGTTGACTAGAGTGACTATGAAAAACTCGGATGTATTAGATTTTCGCATTATTCAGAATATGGAGTGGACAAAGATCTTGAGTAAGTGTGCAAACAATACAAGAGACATTATGAACTAAATTTTAATGAGAATAAGAACAGAGTAGTTTAATGTTTCTAATAGAGAGAGTTTGATAAAATTAACGAAATCATGACGAAAAATGACTCTCTTAATTAATCTTACTTTATGGTATGTTCGGAGATTGGTCTTATAAAAACTATACTTTTACTTGTATTAAATTTGAATTATATTTACTTAAACATCTTTAGAAATGCAAATAACAGTTAAAATCTACACAATATTTTTAACAGGCAATTTGGTCCAATAAATGAGGTTTGTGATGAAGATAATCTTCAAGATATGAGTAAAAGAGATTTAGATATTAAAAGTTTTGAGGCATTGAAATTGGGAGCACCAAGAGAACAAATCAAAGAAGAAGCTTTCATTGAAGCTACTTATGATAAAGAATAAGCAAAACTAAAGAGGGATTAGGACAAAGAAAAGAGAAGCAAGCTTGATAAGAAAAACATTAGAGTTTTTGGCTATAAATATCCTAAGGTACTTAAATTTATGGGTTAAGTTATGAGATGCCTTAAAGATTGTTATGAACAGAAGTTTGAACAGCTTAACATAGATATGAATTATTTCTTGCTTCTCAAGAATGAACTTTCTCTTGCTTTTCTTAGAAAATTTGAGAATATAATCTCAGTAGTTAAGTCTGCAATTAAAATATATGCTTCTTAAGAGGAACTACAAAGAAGGGAACTTGAATCATAAGAACTATAGGCCCTTGAAAAGATCATTAAAAATTAGCTTGCTTAACTTAAAGATTAAGCTCAAGAGAAATAGCAATAAGAGGAACTAAAAGGAGGTGATGCAGATGGTCAAGCATATTAATAGTAATCTCAAGATTAAGTTACTTATGAAAAGATTGTCAACAAACTGATTGAGTATAATGAGAAAATCAATGAAGGTAAGGAGCTCAGCGCAATCGAATATCTCAAGAGAATAGATATGAACTCGCCTTTCATTAAGGATTATGAGAATCAGAGACACCTTAGAAGAGCATTTTACGAAGAGTTTAAGATTCATTCATTCAATTACATCCTTCTCCTTTTTGAAAGTGTAATGAGAATATTAACTACAATCAATAAAGATGGTGATTAAGAGGAGGAAGAAGTTAAAGGGGGTAGTAAGAAGAAAAAGAAAGCAGATAAACTTCATTATTACAGTAAAAACTATAAGAGGTTCCTTGAAAATAGGCAAAAGAAGATTGATAAATTTATTGTAAATTGTATCGGATGGAACCATATCCACAGATGTGTTGAGGTTATAGAAATGACAATGAGAGACCTTATTTATAAGATAGTACCAACAAAAGTAATTATCAGAGAATTAAGGACATCTAGTGGGAAAGTACTAACTAAAGACTCAGAATACACTCTAGTTGAAAGAAAGAGATATGTAACAGTGGGCAAAAAGACTCATGTAGACTATATCTTTGAATTGGACTTGAAAGAGGATGTTAATAAGGCAAAGGAAGAAGCAGAGTAGTAAAGTTAAGCTGAGAAAGAGAAGAAGTAAAATGTTTTCTACCTTAATTTAGAGGAATTCAACTTGTTTAAACTGAGATCAGCCATATTCCTAATAATGTTTCCACTGACTTTTTCAATTGCAGTAATTAATCTCTGGGCAAAAGTTATACCATCAGGTTTTAAGAAAGATGGAGAAGAGTTTACTAAATAGGACTAAGAGCAAATTACATTAACGAGACATGCTATTCGAGAATTTGTTGTAAACTTGGTGACTCATCTAAAGCATTTGCATGAATATTTAAGTAACATCCTCAGAGAAAGGGCTTTAGCTGAAAATTTCAACCAAATAAACCTTAAACCAGAATTCTAAGCTTTTAAAGAGGTCTTTGCTAGAACTAAAGGCAGTGGATTAACTGCACTTAAAACTGAAGAGTTCTTCATTCAGTCTTTTGAAAAGATCAATGATAGTTTCTAGTTGACTCTTGAAGGAGTTATTAAGACTCTTGAAGACAAAATCAATGAAATCAAGTCTATCAATCTAAAGGGAAATAATTGATTTCATTATTTTATAAATTAATTTTTACTTTGATTATGATGATTTATTTGATGAATTTAAAAGAATGGAATTACAATTATTCAGAAATTATAAAATAATTTAATAAGTTTCAATAAACATTAATTAACATTTTAGTAAATAGTTAAAATTTTATTTTGATTTTAAGTTGAATAAAATTTATATTGAAGAGCTTGATAAATTTAAATTTTATTGAACCTATGAATTAAGTTATATAGAGTAATAAAATTATAATCTACATCAAAAGAAAAAATATTTATTCATACTCTAACCAATATCATAACTGCGTTAAAAATTAAATAAACCAACATTTATTTTAACAAGCCAATTATATTTTTGAATTATTAGTGTAAATTATAAATGTTATGATCCTACTGTGCCAAATTTATAGAGGGGTTATGATATTGAATCACTTTGATGTCTTACTTCCTTCATCCTTTTGATTTTTGCCCTGTCCCTCGTCTTTGAAGAATGCCTCGTCCATGAGTGCGTCATTTTGCTGAATCATCTTGAGCACCTGCTTCTTACTGGATTCCATAATAAATCCACCGATAATAATCTCTTCAAGGATAAAGTATGCTTAGTGGAAATTAAAAATCAAATCTAGTTCGCAAACGTTCCCAAAGTATCTATCAAGTGTCTCCACGAAATGGTGAATAACGTCCAACACTATTAGCTCGTTGTCTTCCTTCTCGATGCCTGCTGCGAAGTACAAACTTGCATATCTATTTTTTGGTTAATTATACACGCAAATGAGAATATGAGAAATGATACCTTTTGAAAACAATCTTATAGTCCCTCCATTCCAAGAAGTGAGTCAGTCTGCTAGATCTACCGATAATCATGCTGCTTATCTACATTACGATTTAACTTAAAGATATGAGTAATGCCTACCTCTTTTTGGATGGCCTATCTTTCTTTGAAGTTGAATGGCTTGTAGTACTTATTAAGTCTTGTTTTGCCATGTCTGCTTATGAGAAGTATAAAAACAATCATTTTCTTGATTTTCTAATTCAAATTATTTATATTATAATCTATAAATTACTCTTTATAATTCATCATGCTTAAAATCATCATTAAAATAAAGTAATTGTTTTAAAATAAACTGTAATGGGATTGGTTTGTTCATGTGGAGGCACTGATATGCGCAAAGACTATGAGAGTTATTGTGGATCTAGGGATAAATTAGCGCCAATAAAATATCCAGATTAATCTAAGGGCACATTTTTCTTTGAAAATGGCCCAATATAAAACTTCGAACCAGTAAGTAGCAAGAAATATTATCTGTATTCTGTTGTAAAAAGAGGATAAAATAAGAAGTAACTCGATTTATTTATAGGCAGTAATGAATTAAAATGGTGACTACTTGAATAGACTGATAGACTCTTCTGAAAACTACTGGAAAGGCAAATCTAACAATGGGTTAAAAGATAGGCATAGGCCAATCACCCAGTGCAATATAAATGGTGTTTTTAGAAAGAATAAGTTCCTACTCACTAAATCAGTATCAAAATATATAAATAAATATTCTATTTTTAGGAATATGATGCATGCTCCACTATTGCAAAATCCTTCAGAGCTTATAAATTTAGGAAAACGATAAAGCAAAGAATAAGATAAAGATAGATTAATGCGAATAAAAATAGTGACTATACTCAAAAAACAATACATGGACTTATTGAGCTACTCAACAAGAAAAAATAAGAAATTAAGGTAATTTTTATATCTTATATTTAATTAAATTATTTCATGTTAAATAAATAACCATAAATGATTGAATAGTAATAAATACAGACTGATGATGATAGTTCATGTCGTGATAGTGTGTTTTGAATGAATTGATAATTGTATAATTAAATCCTTATTTCATTAACAATAATTAAGCATCTCTCTGTATTTAAATCAATCAGTGACTGCTTTAATGAAATTTTCGATTACATCATCTTCAACTACTCCAGAAAATGAGTCTACTAACTCTCCATTCTTGACTGAAAACACCTGAGGAACATGAGCAACCTTAAATATATATAATAAAAAATGAAAGATTACTTAAAGCATGTCAGCTACATCTGGGTGTTTCTCAATGTCAACATAGTAGAAAATGACTTTACCTCCATGTTACTTTATAATCTTCTCCAACTTTGGTCTTAGCACTTGACAAGGTCTGCACCATGATGCGCTGCATTAAAAAATTACAGGTGTTTTACTATCAAGGATAGCATTCCAATCTTCCATTGTTTTCATTTCCTTGATATGTTCACTTCCATCATCCTCAGGGGCAGGTTGCTTAGATTCAGTTGAGAAAGTTCTAAATTGGTAAAGACTTGCTTGATTCATATATAAACGATCAACTCTCATTGATTATGTCATAAATATTTGTCTAATCTGTAATCCTTAGAGTATCTTAGAATTTTGCTGCCTTGATTTCAAGAAAGCATTTTGGATTAGTTTTCTTTACATTTACTTTGTTTAATTATATCCACTATTTTAAAGAATTTCAATTAATATTTTTATGATGCATAAATCATAATTTGAATTAGAAATCAAATTTCATTAAGTGGGTGAGTGCCTATAAACTTAATAGTTTGTTCAAGAGCAGTCTGTGAATATCTCCACTTCCTTATACTGCTGTTAATATTAGTTTTATACTCTTAATGCACTAATGGTATATCCTTAACTTAAGCAACTAATGCTTAACGATAAGATAAATTCCCTTAGCCTGATTAATCTACTTTAATGCTTCTAGAAATATGATGTCTAGCAAGATAAAATACCATGTCGACAATAATCTCTGGATAGTAACTGTCAAATTATATTTTACAGAAATCCATGAAATCTAAGGTATCTCTATCTTTGTTAATTCTTTTAGCATTTACATATGAACTAAAAGCCTCTTTTATGTCAAATTCTTACTTTGGTTTACTTTTCTTGTTGCTTGTTTATACTTACTTTAAATTCGATTGTTCTTGGTCTTGATTAGCTTAGGTTTCATACTCTTACGAATAATTGTTAGCACAGAAATTCATGAAACTTTTGTTTGTTTCATCTTCGTTAATATAACTGTATTTTCTAATGCCTTCAATAAATGAATTTAATCTTTATGATTGAGTTTTCTAGATTGATTGTAAATAATTACTTTAAGTTTTCTCATAATCATTTGAAATGTCATTCAGTCTTACTTTGAACTTTAAAATACTCTCATTAACATCAGAAGACCTGTTTAAAGTTTTCTTATAGTGATTAATATTTTCATAACTTTTCTTAAGAGAATTTATTGTGGTTTTTATTGATTGCCTTTATTAACTAGATGCTAAATCAAAAGATTAGCTAAGATTCTTTTTATTATTTAGTTCTTATATTCTACTTTAAAGTATTTCGTCGTAATTGTTAACTTTTTGATAATCAAATTGTGGAAAATCTTCATCATTCTTATACTTTTTATTGATTGCTCTTGTGATTTTTATTATATCCGCATTGAGTAAGTAATCATGCTTGCCCATATTTTTAATTGCTTCAAAAGTATCATTAACACAAATTCTTCCATCTTAATTGAAATCATACATTGCAAATGCCAATCTCATTTTCTCCATGAATTCCTTAAAAAGAAATCTGTCTATTGTTGAACAGTATTCCTCTATATTTGACTACATTGAAAAATTCAATGCATTCATAATTTTTTCAACTTAAAATTATTTGTATCGCTTTGCCAAAAACAATTTGATTTGTGATTTAGAAACTCTGCATTAGTCATTGATCTTTTTATTCTTAACATCTAGCATTAATTTGAAAACTTATTTAAGCTCTATATTTTCTCTGTCAATTGGCTTAGACTCCCTTGTGTTTTGATAAACCTCTTAAACAAGGTTGATTTTATCTTTAGTCGTAAGTCAATCAAACTTATCAATATCATTTTTAAGACTCGGCCTTACGATCTGTCTAAGCTTATTTAATTGGTTCTTATCAGAGCCTAATTTCTTGTGCATTTTAACCTATAAAATTTACTTATTATCCATCATACTCATGTCAGTTCTGAATGAGTTATACTGCTATTAAACCTATCTTTAATTTCAAGAATGAAATGATACTTATTTGTTTGCAAAATTATGAGAAATATTACTAGAGTTTTACTCATTCTTTAATACTATGAACTAGCCTATTGATTCATTGAGTCTTTCAAAGTTGTTCCTTCTTTTCTAATAGATATCTTTTCCTTCCGACTGATCTTAGTTTTTCAATTAATTTTTTAAGTTTATTATTGTCTTTTTATTATGAAAGGTTCTTTCCGAAGTCAATTGAGACACTAATGAGTTTACTTTCCTGCTCGTCAAGTCATCTGCATTATACTACTTTTTACTTGGCATTCTAATTAATTAGCTTAAGGATTTAGGATTATTCTTTCTTGAATAGTCATAGGATTTATTTATATTTGGGAGTTATCTTGTATTAATTTTATGGATTTCTTTTTGGATGCTGTCATCTGAGTCAATATCTGATCTCTCTGAATCTTCCAGCAATTATTCATTTTTAATCTCTATAACTCCTGAGGATATTTTCATTTTATCAATTATAACTTTATTATTATTTTACTTGTATGATTGCATAAAGATATTGATTAAAATGAAAGCTTGTTTAAATTAATTCAAGATTGAACTGATTTTGAAATAATTCCAAATGCAATCAATCCAAGTCCTATCAGAATAAAATATTGGAACACCATTGCAAGTGCAGCCTAAATTGGGTTTTTAACAGTTTAAATAGTTGTTTTAAGTAATTTATGTTCAGCCTCAAGCTTTGATAATTACTGTAGTAGATCCCCTACTTCTAGTTATTTCAACTGTAGATGATTGGATATTTGTGACTTTTCTTTTAAGGCTTCTTCTTCAATTTGCTAGGCTCTCTACAATTATGCTCTGAGATTAGCAAGCAAATAAGCTTCACCATAACTATGGGATTATGAGTTTGCAAGTTATTTCAAATTCAAAGAAGACGATGATATTTTATCCACATTCAAAGAACTTTACTCTTTATTTAACTTTTAGATCTGCATATAAAGCTACTCCTAGCTGATCTTTTACTTGTCAATTTCTTGCATTAGTAACTACTCTCTTGATTTTAATGTTAAGTATTCTTCCTTGTAGAGTAAGAACTCTTGATCTTTATAGCTCAGTTTTTGATTTTGTATTTTCTTCAGCTACTGTTAAAATTATTAGAAATCCTAAGCAATTTGATTATGTCCATTTTTAAGTATTTAGTTAAACTCTTATCTCAAACCGGTCAATTATTGTTTCAGATCAACTATGTTGAATTTCGCAAGTTTCCTCTTCTTCACAGAGTTTTCTAGAGTTTCGGTTAGTGCTTTTGATTGATTCATTAGTGATAAGTTGAGTTACTTTTATGCCTCTAATTAATTAATTTAATCTTTAAGCTGCAAGATACTTTGATCTCTCTGCTCAAGCTGTTGCCTGGATAAAAATGCCTATCTACATATACTTTTCAATATCTTTTCCTAGCTCTCTTTAAAATTATAATATTCTTGAACATTGATTTAGAATGATGTGAGAATATCTTGAACATCTTAGTCTAGTTCCACTGTTTTCTGTGAGAACTCCTCTGGCTCTCTACTGTTGAAGTTGGTGTTTCTAGAGGGTGAGATATTTGAATTAGATGCCGCATTATTATCTTTAAAGATAGAACTACTACTTTGATTTGTAGCAGAAAAGTCAACCTGAGATTATGATAAGCTTTTAGCAGGAGTTTAGAAGGGTTGAGTTCCATTCACCTATTACTACTGTTACAAACCAGATAAATTCAAGTTGGTAGTAGATGTTTGCTGTTGTGGCTAGATTTATGCAGGATTTTGCTATTATTTATCACTTTGTAAACCAGACATTTTATTTATAAATAAATTGCATATTCCTTAATGTTATATATTTAATATCATTAACATGTATCAACAAAAATAAAAATATGTTTTACAAAAATTCTTTTAAATTCTTATTAAATACTATGAATTATCAATAATTTACTATAACTTTAAATTTAATTTAAATAACTAAATTTTTATATAAGTAGCATAATATAAAAAAATTAAACTATCAAATTTTATCCTATATAATTGTAATAAAAAATTAGAATTAAAAATTTATGAAAGATAAATAAACTTAATTTTCTCAGAATTCCCAACCTGGTTCAATGTTCATTGCCCATGTAAACTTGTTAACAAGAGTTGGTTAAAATATTTTCTCAATTGGAACTTCCTTGTGTTTGCACCAACTAATGGTGATTCTTGGATCCATATAATTAATCTTACTAGTTCCCAAAGCATAGTTCTTATTTTGTTCTTTCTTGGTAACTCTGCTTAATTGTTATTCATATTGCTCTCTTGCCTTTTCAATTTAGATTTTGCACTACTCAGCTGTTTTTGGCATTTTAGGGTCGCTTGATCCTTTTCCTTTCTTAATTTTTATCATTTCAGCCTCAAGGTTTCTGAGCTTCTATTATTTTTATTCAAGCACATCCTTCATCTTTATAACTTACTCATCGTGGTTCTTTGCAGCTTCTTTTTAATGGTTACAAAGTCTGGCTACTTCTCTGTTGCAATTCTCATAAAAATCTACTTTCTTTTAAATTACATCTGCTTCAGATAATTAATTATCATGCTCTTAGAGTTAGGTCTGAAGAGTAACTGAAGCATTATAAGTACGAAAGACCTTTGCACTCAAATCTTCCATCATCTCTTTCAAGTAGTCATTAAGTCTTGATGCATTTATTCTTTCGAAAAGTTCATCATCTGGGCCTTTGCCTTTTTAAAAGTTTTCAATATTTTGATAAACAATTGGAGTAACATCAACAGTATTGAGATATCTGATTGAATCTTTTCCCAAGAAATCCAAAGTTATCTTGTTGTCTGCTTCTAGTTGAACATTCTTGACTTTTAATGAACAGCAACCAACTGTATCAGCCTCATCTTCTCCCTTTTCATTTCCAACTCTTAAAGCAAGCTTATCAATTAGATAGGTACAGACTCCTAATTATTAATCAACTTTATCCTAAGATCTCATCTTATCTTCGTAGTTTCTTTGAATAATTTTGATGTTTTGCTTGAGTCTTCTTGCCTTTTCATACTTTTTCTTATCATTTTCACCTTTTAGTTTACTCTCAGCAGCCAAGAATACATATTTTCCTGTGTTATTACTCTTCTCTGTCCTTTCATCTTTAAAATGACTAAGCCATGTAGCCTCAGGATTTGAGAGAACTCTTTTCCAAGAGTGACCAGGAATGTTGCAAATAGGGATTGGTTCTTCAGGCCCGATGTTAATTTGCACATTTTCAGGTAAAATTCTGGACTTTAGTTTTCCAGCCAAGGGATGATCACCACGACCTCTGAAAATACCGGGAGGCTCAACCATAAAGTTTGATATCTTTTCCAATTGACCGTCTATCAAGCAATATTTGTAGAAAGCATCTTGCTTTTATCTCTCCTCAAGTTCTCTCTTTTTCTCATCTGAGGTTCGATTTTTTCTTGACTCTTTGAATTCTTATAAGTACCTGACGATTGGAGCAAAATCAAAATCATCAAGTGATGTCACACCTTAATCCTATTAGATTTAAGTTTTAACGTTGATCTTACCTCATCAAATAATTCAATAAAGGATTTTTCAAAATTCTTTCTGACAATATCCTTCTTGGCAAAGTCCTAATCAATGATTTGAGCCCACCAATTGCATATTTCTTCTTGCTCTGGAGTTAAACTCATAGGTTAACCCTGAAATATATTATAGCTTTATAAATCCTTACTTTATGTAATACTTTGACATAGTGAGGTTTGTAGGCAGCAAAGAAAGTCACTCCATGATGTTCGAGAGATTTCCATTTGATCTTCTTGTTTTCTTGCTCATTGTCTGACTCCTCATTGTCATTTTTGTTGTTGATTTCATTGATTTTTCCATTAACACTCTTTGACTATAGAATTGAATCAGCTGCAGTTTGAGAATCACTTATTTTCTGAATTTTGCTTGGTTTCTGTAGTTAAGAGTCAGTTAGTTGAGAATTTTCATCTCCCGCGGGTTTTCTCTTTTAAGGCAACATTTTATCTATTATAAAATGATTCTAAATCAAACTTAAGTTCTCATAGCCAATAGATTTTAATTAAATCACTTATCCAATAAATATTCATAAACCCTTTGATTCAAATAAGAGTAAAATTGATAAAGATGAAAATCAATAAATAAAGTCATTTTAAATGAAGAATCAGTAGTATTTAGTTGTCTTGCTAAAAATAGATATAATTTTTATAAAAGTAAAAATTAACTTTTAATTATAAAGTTTTATTTCAAACATTTAGGTTATCCATAGTTTTAAATTCATTGAATAGTTTGTAAATTTATGATTAGCCATTAATTTTTGATTAATATATTATGAAGATTAAAATTGTATTACAAATAAATATCCTAAATCTTTTTGTTTAGTACTCAATATTATTCAAATTTTATTAACAATGTGCTTTTATATATCCCATAGTATTATGATTATGAGAGTTACGCAAAATTATAATAAAATAGAATAGTAATAATATTTGCTACAAGAAATAATGTCAGACAAATCCCTAGAAAATATAAATATTTTGAACTAAGCAAATGCTTAGCAAGAAAAATCGAGTCAGCACAAATAAACTAAATATTTAGTTGCCCTAGCTCTCTCTTCATTGGCAATAATTGGAATGATTGCTCTAAATATTAGCCCAACTCCAGGTCCCTAGAAAATAGATGGACCTTTAATTGAATAGCCAATTTTCTTGGCATCAGCTAATAGTGACGAATCCAAAATTCCATTTGAACTTGGATCTTTAGTCACTCTCTCATGTTTCTATCCTCATGGATGGTACTTAAAAAACTCAAACTTTATGATTCTAGCTTAGGAGTACAAGAACGATGAAGAGTTCAGTCTTGCAACTTCATTTATCATAGATGCTGGTTTGAATGGTGGTAAAACTGTCTCTATTAGATCACTCAATTACCCTGATTACTACCTTAGAATTAGAAATAAGTTCACAGTTATTTAATTGTCTATATAAATAAATTTAAATTGGAGTTAGATTAATATAATAGTTGTTTTGCAGCAAATAGACCACAGCGATTCAAGCTTTAGAGCTGATGCCAGTTTTAACGTAAAGAAAGGCCTTGCCGATCCAAACCTATTATCTTTTGAACTTAGCAGCTCTCCTGACATTTACCTGAGATAGTACGACGATTAAGTGATTGCTGGCAAGAGAGACAACACCTACCAATTCAAGGATGATGCCACATGGTTTATCACTCCTGCTCTTGCTAAAGTCGATTACATTCAAGTTAGTTTCAATAAAGAGCAACCAAGCACCGAAGTCCAACCTGACGAGATCATTCAAACAACTGTTTTTGACAACAGTAAAAATGATACTCCTAGAATAGAGTACTTCAACAAAGAATATGAAATTAAAGCTGCTACTGAATAATTTGACGAAATAACTGGATTCCAACTAATTAAAGGTATGTCTTACAAAATATCAGCCAGAAACCCCATGCTGGACATGTATGGAAAATTATTCTTTACTGCCAAAACTGTTAGAGACTGGACTTATGGATTACAAAATATAAAAACTTAGAAATTCATATTTGAACAAGCAACTTTGATATCAGAATACTCACATGTTGAACTTTAGTGCACTGTTAATAAAATGATTATTAGATTGCCATTTGAAGCAACAGTTCACTTCGAAAAGACAAGCTTCACCCAGACATTCACAGGAGTATGGTTGGGCGATATTGCCTACAATTATGATGTCAATATTGTCTAAGTAGATGCCTAACGATGAATCTGGTTAAACACCGCATTTATAATATTCAATCAATTCTTAAATAACAAGAAAACTTTCATTATCTTACTTTTCCCTAACATTTAAACTTAATATTTCTTCACAATAAATAACATTAATACTTTACTTAGAGCAATTATATTTAAAGATTATTATAATAATTGTGAAATATAAAAGGAAATAATGCCACCAAAGCCAGCACCACAGCAGCAATAGTAATAACCTCCATAGACTTCACAATCCTAGGTCTCTTCTCGTACTAATAATCAAACAGTTAATAAAAAGCCTAGTTAAATTGACAACACTTCTTAGTAAAAATCCACTGCTATTCAGCAATAGTAACAGCAATAAAATAGTTAAAATAATAACATGCAGTTGTAAAAATTTGATAATAGTCAGATACTATAAAAGCTAAATCACATGTTTAAATTCTCTGCTTAATTGGATGAGGTGAGAGATTATGCGAAACATGTCATAGAAAAGAGAGATAATATGAAAGTTAAATACATCGTAGACAGAGATGATGTTATGACTGATGAACTTGAGAAAGACGTTGAGGAAAAACTAAGGAAATGGAGATTGAAAGAGCGTAAGCATGAGTTTCATGAACGCATTCAATAACTGAATATAAAAGAAATGCTGCCAAAGTAACACATCCAAAATAAACTGAAGCAGCTCGATTAATACTCCACTCTCCTAGCAGAGAAAGAAGGAGACAGGGAAGTTGAGGAAAAATTAGGAATTAAGCTTGACAATAACAGATATCACACAATTTAGCATTACGCAGACCTCTTACCTGGAGAAGAGCTTCCAAAAGAAAAGTCCTATTATGAGAAAAAAAGAGAAAGAATGGAGGAAGAAGGCAAGACACAATAAGAAATTGAAGAATTAATGAATAAATTGCATGAAGAAAAGAAGGCAAGGAAAGAGAGAAAGAGAAAAGAAAGAATTGAAAAGTTGGCAGAACAGAAAAGACTTGAAGAACTCAGAAGTAAAAAGAAGTAAGATAAGGAACATAAAGAAATTGAAGAAAAAAGAAAGAAAATATCAGACACTATTCACAAAATTAAAGAAGATAGACAACAGTCAATAAGTCAAATGTTAGAAGAAACAAGGAAAGTTTAGAAAAATCCATTGTACAGATAGATTGAACAAAAATTCCACGAAGATGAAGAGAGTGAAATAGAGAAAAGAAAAAGGCATCTGTAATCTTTGAGAGATCTCAGACAGCCACTAAACAGAGAAGAAATATTGGAACATGGCAAGAAAATGGATGATATTGTAAAGGAGAAACAGGAGGAAAGGAAGAAAAGTAGAATTGCTTTGGTAACTCATTCATATGATTACAGCAAGTATCACACTAAATTCTTGGATAATATAATGGAATAAGAAGCAGCTTAATAAGAAGAGAAGGAGAGAAAAGATGAAGAAAGATAGAGAGTACAGGAATAGAGAGACATCTATGATAAATATGTAAAGGAGATGCATTGGCCAAAAATATCAGAGAAGAAGAAAGCTGAACTTGAAACACTAAAGATGTCTATGAAAACTTCACCTAAAAATCCAAAGAGTATAATAGGATAAGGCAACCATGACACTGCTTCTCGTAACAATTAAAATAGAGCAGCATAATACAAATTTATAAATATATTTCAGCGTCTGCTCATAGATAAAATGAAGAGGATTCAACAATGCGTAGACAAGTTGTATGGGCAGAAAATACAATGAAACCAAAACCAAAAGAAAAGAAAGAAGGTAAAATAGTAGATTGGCTTAGAGAACAAAGAACAAAGCACGATCTTGATATATAGAATGGCGTCTCTCCCCAGCATAACAAGACGAATGACTGGAAGAAAGAACTGGATAAAATGCAACTGCATGGCAAGGAGAAATATGATATGTTTCTGGGAAAAGCCAAAGATTTCGAAGAGAAAGCTAAGAGGAAACAATAAATTATTGGAACTACCAAAGGTGCAACAATTTACTTCAATTTTTATTATAATCAATTGAAGATATAATTGAACTAAATGATATGTATGTGGAGAGTATAAAAGCAAAATTAGAACTTCTCCATGACCTTGGAGACAAAAGATGAGATTATGCATGTCATTTAAGACTAAATTTATTATGTAATTGTAATTTTCATAAATTATTGCTTCTTATGGGTTATATTTAACTAAGATATTGACGAAATATTGCTAATGAAAATAATCTCCGAAAGTCTAATAAAATTATGCATACAACTTATATAGAGCAAAATGTTTAACTAATTTAATGTTTAAAATAAATAGGTGATTTCATTTAATTGCTTAGAATTAAATTTAATATTAAAACTTTCCTAATCAAATGAATGATACCAACTTATTTCAATTTATAGCTTTCAAAAGATTTTCCAAGAATAAAAAAACAAATAAAATTTATTGTCAAAATCATTTCTATTTAAGCATTAATAATAAAAATCATTTAGTTTTCTTGGCTTTTGGAATTGCTTTATTTTTCTTACTTCCCACAACTAACTCACCAATTTCTTCTTTAAGCCCTTTATTTTCCTTGGCTAATCTATCATTAGCAACCTGTAAATCTTCTACTTGCTCTTTGTACTTCTGCTTTCTTTTTTCGCTATCCATGAATTTCTGCCTCATCTCATTCAACTCCTCCCTTAATTTCTCATTTTCCGTTTCAACTCCCTCTTTCATTTTGAGCTTACCCCTGAGTGACATAATTTATCTTTGCAATTCCACAACTTTACTAGCGATTTCTTTATAATTACTCTGCACACTTTCTTCTTAATTGTTTTATCTCTTTTAGTTCTGGGTGTTTGTTATATCCATTAAAGTTGTGTCTCTAGATTAGTTTAATCTATTATTAGCTATTGGCTTTGGTTTTTGATAGGCAGTTTATGGTCTGGAGAGAGCTCTCTGCTGTTACTGTTTTATGTTTCCTAAATTACTTGAGGATTAATTCTATCCTCTACTAACTTCTCTCTGTGATAATAAATCTTTTCCAACTCTGCTGCTGATGTTACTTTAACCAGTAATATTTAACTTGCTTTTAGATTAGTTTCTTAATTTACTTCTGTTTGTAGAAGCAGATGTATTCAATTTGTTTGATTGAATAGTGTCCTTAGTAAATCCCCTCTAAGGTGTAAAATTTCTTTTGCTTTTTGGGTCTTTACTTTCAGATCTTGTTTTACTTTGAATTCTCTATTAAAGATTTTTACTGTTATTCTTCGTAGAGTTAATAGAGAATTGGCTTTAGGGAGAAAATTAGTCTTTCATTAGCTTTTTGGTTTTAGTGTTCTGCAAACTAATGAAATCACTATCCTACTCAACTCTGCTTGACAAATTATTTAAGTCAATATCTACTTTGATCTTTCTCTTGTTGGCATCTTGAGACTCAGTTTCAGGCCTTTTTGGCTTTATCTTATTAAGGGAACTATCTCTTTTAAAATTATTAAGACTTGTATCAGTGAGTATAGTCTTACTTACACTATCCTATTATTCTTACTACATGTATCCTTTATTAGAATTATTATAGCTAAAAGCTGTTGTGGAAGTCACGCAGAGTTTATTTTCAAGATCAAGGATCTTATCTTACAATGTTTTAAGTTCATTTTCCATAACTTTAGTGGACTTTTACATATTTTAGGTTTTCAAAGAGTAGTCATTTTACAAATCTGGCTTCAGTAACTCAAATTGTTATGGTTTAAACTAAACATTATCTTCAAACTATAAGTTCTATGATTGATAGTCTTTCTTGAGGTAGGTATTCATAACCTCGGAAGGCGGTTTCATGAGCTCAGAAATATCTTGAATGCGCTTTTTAGATTGCTCTATTATTGAAGAAATTCATTTGAATTGTGGGAATAAATATACATAATATTAAATTAGTATGCAAGCATAGTAGTCTAGATTTCCTAGATTATGAGCTCGTTCGATAAAAGATTTAAGCTTGCTGGACAACTTTATTGAACGGTATCATTTTTATAATCTTAAAAGAGAGTTGGCTGATTTGAGTTTATATGATATTTTAATTAAATTATGTTAATTACTTTTCAATTATTTTATTATTTTTATTTAAAGCTGGAGGGAATTAATTCTGGGGCTTAAGACAGCCAGATATACAATTAGATATTCACACTTTGACTTTTGGCGATCCAGTTTCCTCTTTTCCGGGGATTTTTAGCCCTTACTTCGACTAGTTTCACACCGTGCACGTTCACCCAGTTGCCTCATGGGAAGGTCTTATAAGGTATTTAGCTACTTTGTATGTCTACCTAGTTTCTTTTTCTCAACTGATTTTTAATTTATGAATGCTTTAAGTTCAGATAAAACCCCCTTCTCAGTTCAAGACTTATTGTTGGCTTGCTGAGGGGGGGGGAAACCCCGAGTGATACTCTGCTGAGGTTGTCTCATGCAGGATTTTTCCCTGCTTTTCCTTAGCAAATAGAGTACAATTTGAGAACCGAGCGGTTTGTCTCTTAACTCCTAGCTTATCCTTGCTGCACTCAACCCTAAGTTGCAAGTATAAGTGTACCATTCAGTTTTAACAAGACTTTGAATGATCAACGGTCGACGTTTTTGTTGGCGTGATCCATCTATACCTTACCTGAAGTATTCTGAGGTGGTCCTCAGATCCGTGACTTATCTCGTAAAAGCCGAGTGCCACGACGGTTTCGAACTCCGGGATGTCGGAATTGGTCGGGAATTCACTCCCAACTTACCAGTAGGTCGTAACCCAATTATTTTATAATTAAATACTTATGGAAGAGATGATAGAAATAAAAATAATTAAGTCAAGAAATCTTACAAAAAAGGCAAAATTTTCATATTTACTCTACTTTAATACTCATCAATTTTTAATTTATATTTTTCAACCAGATTCCAATGTATTTTATACATAGTTGATCAGCAACTGATTTTTGAGTATTTTCAAAATTATTAGCTTGGCTTTGAAGTTAAGTACTGATGTTCAAATCAGGTAAACTAAACATGTTTTAGTTTGATTGCTACAAGAGTTGCTTGATTCCTTAACTTTTGAATTACTAATAAGTCTGATGATGCTATTCTGACCCACCAGAAATCTAATTTGAATTAATTTCACTACTTTATGAGGATATTACGGAATCGTCTAGACTGCCCTTAGGTGCCTAGAATATCCCATTTTAGTTTACAGCAATATCAAACTGATCGCTCATTTGATTTTTAGTGCTATCAAACATCGATGAATAGTCAAAGTTTAACATGTTACTATGGCTTGTTAATTCTTGTACTTACCCGGCATTTGAGTTATTATTTTATGAAATCAAGCCATACTGGTAAGATGGAGGCATTTAATGATTATGATTTCCTGCAACTTAATTATTAGTGAGAGGATTTGTTTAAAAATGATGCATTTTAAGTGTCTGCTAACTTTCATTATGAGTGATGTTTGACACCATAGACCCGCTTCTATTTTAGAAAATAGTTTCAAGTGGATTGTTTTGGTGCTCTTATGAAGCAAGGTGATAGTTCTCCATAAGATATGTTTAATAAGGAGATACTCCTTGAGAGTACTGCAAATGATTTTAGCTCTCTTCTTACATTTTTAAATTTGAATTTATTTTGATTTATCTTCAATAATTTCAATAAAGTATAAGAAATAAACAAAGGTAAAAGGTTTTGTAAGAATTAATTAACTTCATTTACTAAATCAAAATGTAATACAAGACTTTTCTTAGTTTGCTTGTACTTGTAGCTGATCAATCTCTTATACTTAACTCACACTGTTTTGGATTTCTGATTAAATATACTCATGAATAGGATCAATATTTTGTCTTTATGGGTTAAATTAAAGTTGGTTGGGAATGCTTGGATCAGTTTGTCTAGAACAAATTATTCATTTCTGCCTAATCTTGTACACTGATAGAACTATGGCGCTCAATTTATTCTTGTCTTATTCGTTATATCTTGAGCTTTAGCTGTTGAATCTATTCTTGATATTAAGCTATAGATTCATTCTCTACTCTTGTGTTAGCCTCAAATGTACTCTTTCTTGACTAAATTTACTTTCTCAATGTTTCATTCTTTTACTTAAGCTCAGTTAGTGTCTTCTCAAGTTGTTGCTGTGTTGGGTTTTATGATACTGAAAGTAATTCAATTTGGAGAGTATTTTTCTCAATCTGCTTTTCTAGTTCTTATTATTATTGATTAAGAGACTAAATATCAATTTCATTATCTTTGAATTGATTTTCTAGGGTTGAAAGAGCTTAATCATGTTTTTGACTCTGCTGAGTAAAAAGCTTCTTTATCTAATCATTTTATAGTTAGATTTGGGATAGATTGGTTTACTTTTGAAGTTAATGGCTTAATTAAGCTTAGCTGATCTGATTTTCGAGTTCAACATTTGAATTCTTCATCAAAAGCACTTCATTCCTCATTTTAACAACGTTTTACTCCTTTTCCTTAAATTTATCTAAATAGTTAGAGATAGTAGCTTATCTATATTAGATAGTATTTCTTTTGAAGGCTTCAAGATCTTATCTAATAGAATCTTTCAGGGTCAGCATCTCTTTTGTTTAAATTTGAGTTTTGAAATTACTGAAGTCCTTTTAAATCACTATGAATTATTTCCTAGCATTAGCTATTTTCATATCAAACTCTTTGATGGCAGTTTATGCTTTTATCTTCTCACCAACATATTTCTCAACGAGAAGATTTGACTCATGAATTTCATGGTCCACTTTAGCAGCTTGTGAAAGATCTTGATCTGCTAAGTTTGAGATTGCAAAATTTTTAACTTAATCGACATAATTCTGAGATTCAAATTGATTCTAGGATAAAGCAAATTAAGCTTTGATATCTTCGTATTTTTTATTTGATTCAAGTATCAGCTAATAAAGTGCTTGCTTCTGCAAAATAAGTGCCTGATTCTTACTATCTTGTTCATGAAACTACTGATTTAAGGTCTTAATCTTAATTTGTTTATTTGGGATAGTTCTACCGATAATCTCAAATTTATGACCATTAAATTCTTGTTACTTTTGATCCTTGTACCTCTCTAATTCTTTATCAATCTTTTGTTGATCAATCTTAGGTTCCTCAACTACTATAAAGAGTTAGAAAGCTAATATAATTAATTTACAAATAGGTGCACTAGAGTCTGCCATTACAACAAATATTAAATTAATACTTAATAATTATAAAATTAATGATTAAATCCAAACTAATTAATTCAAGCTTCACATTTAACAATATTATGAATACTTAACTTGTAGATATTTATTATAATTCAGACTGAAGTATTTCTGTATTCTTGCTAAAGTTAACTCAACTCCATTTAAAGCTAGTTTTTATACTGTGACATCCTGAAAGCTTGATCCTTTTGCTGTTGTAGTAGAGTAGCTGTATCATTTAAGATCTAATTTTGATTAGATTTCTCATCCAAAACTGATTTCTCGAGTTTTTCCAGTAATCCAAGAACCTCTCTATCTCTCTGATGCAGCTCTTCAACACTTAAAACATACTTCATATTCATCACTTTGAAATTTTGCTAAGCTTAAGCAAGTCTAATCTTCTGATCCTAAACAGCTTTTTAGGCATTTTATATAATCTAAGGTGTGACTGATTGCTTTTACTATAGTGAAATTTAAAGCTAATGAGTCTCTTATTCTAACTGCTTAACTTAAGTCTCAGTTTCTATAAGCATTTATTTTTCAATTTGTAAATCTAGCTGCAAATGATTTCTTCTATCCACATATCTATCATATTCTATCTTTTCCTTGTTATAAGCAGTATCAAAAGCTTTTTACTTCAACTTAAGTTCATTAATGCTTGTTGATAGCTGATAACATCCTTCTGGGCGAACACCTGCATAACTTAATCATGCATTCCTTAATAGATTTACTAGTTAAATTGTTGTTAAGTGAGCAACTTCTTAGTTTAAATCAAATCCTTAAGTTTCTAGATTACTTTGTAAAGATGGTCAAGCTTATTCTTTCTCATCATTTTGATCGTTTTTACTTTGCTAAGGTAAAGAATGCTACCCAGAATTTTGTGGCTATTTTCTTAATTTTTAGAATTTATAGCACTAAGTAAACTCAAGTAGTTCTTGTTGAAAGCTGGGTTCTCTGTGGGTCTTATCAGTAACTATTCTCCTAACATATTGAAGTCATTTCCAAATTGTTAATTAATTTTCTCAAACTCTAATATCTTCTTTTGCAATGATGTGTGTCTATCATTTATAGATTTTATTTAGTCCTCAAGTCTTTGTTGATCTTCTTCGGCCTTTTTGAGTTTATTATATGCATTCTGCTCATCATTTTCGATGTTTCTTACCATGTTGTCAAGAGCAAGCTTTTGGTTCACAAACTCAGCGTCAATCTTAGCCATGCCTTTTTCAATCAATTCTTACTCTTCTTTCTAGACTTTCTCTATCTTAATTTTGAGTTCTTCTTCTTTCTCTCTTTTCAATTTGGCTTCTTCTTTTTCCTTTTATTTCTACTCCTCTTATTTTTTGTTTTGGTCTTGTTGACTGGCTTACTAATCTTTATTTTTCTTTTTAATTTTTTAACTTTAATTATCTTATTTTTATTTCTTGGATCCTTCTTGGTTTTTATTGGAATTCTTAACTTAAAATTCTTTATCATCATCGTTTTCATCTGATGCATCGTCCTTGTTTTCCTCTGGTGGAATCAAAACCCCAAAACCCCTTAATGAGGTTTATAAGTGCTTTGATTTGTAGGGAATTTGTTAGGGGTTGGGGTTATTAATAGGTTTTAATGTGAAATCTATAGTAAATGTATTTAATTTAATCACTCAAAATGCATTTTTGCATCATGTGGGTGAGGTCTGAAGTTTATCTTACTTAACCACAACTCTATCTGCTCTATTGATATGTCTGATCTTGAGTTTGGTTTAATTAATATTGACTCTGCCATTTGTTTCATTGATTGAGATACTCTTGTTTTTTCAATAAATTGCCTTATTCTTTGTTTAGCATCCTTCTCGCATCTTGTAGAGTAGTATTCATTGCGAGGCATATCGATCTCTATTATAATTGCTGCTAAAGCCCACACATCCCACTATAAGTCTCCATCTCTCCAGTCTTCTCTTTCTGGATAATAGCCTGGAGTTCCCATTACACTTCCAAGCCTTGATACTTCCACTCTTAAGGCTCTGTTGAAATCAATAATTCTTACTGTTACTGGTGAAAAGTTCAACATTATATTCTCAGGCTTGAGATCTCTGTGAACAAAGCCTAACTTATGAAGCTCTTTGATACCTTGTATCGCTTAGGTTGATATTAATGCAAGCTATCTATGATTTCTTTGATCAGTTATGAAATCTCTGAGTGTCATTTCAAAGAGTGGTAGTCCGAAAGCTACATGATCTTTGGCTAGGAGAACAGCATCTAGCTCTATTAAGTATTTGCACTCTTTAAACTTAGCCTGAGTGAGTACTTAATATTCATTAGTAAACTCCATTTAATATTTATCATCACTAAGGTGATAGTTGAAAGGATATACCTTGTAAGCATACTGATGATCCTTAATAACTTTCTTGTCATAGGAGTCCTCTAGAATTAGGTAGCTTTAGAGAGAAGTATCTAAATCAATCTATGCAAGCACTGGAATTTTCTTGTATTATATTTTAATCATGATTTTAGTGACCTCTGATGCTAAGAGGTTGCGTGCTATCCTCACATACTCTGATTCGCTTGCCTGTTAAAGCTCAGCAACTTAAAGAGGCTCCCTTGCTTTTCTTTTGTTAAGCAACTTCAGTTGAGTGTCTTAATCTTCAACTTCTATTTCTTTCTTGTTGACTTTTAAAAGATGCTTCTTTAAGTCTCTTGTGTGAGAGTACTGCTTATGGCAATCAAAGCAATCATACTTTCCATCAATTTTGTCATGCTTTAAGTATACAGTAGGCTTAGCTTCCTTATGAACCTTCATATGCCTGTACCAGCTAGATTTATGAACAAAATCTCTCTCACACAGCTCACAAAAGTATACTTCTATTTCTTCAGTTTGTATAGGAATTACATTAATACCTTTCTCCTCCTCTCTGTCTCCCACACACTTGTTTGCCATTTATTTTCTATTATTAATTTCTATTTTAATAACAGAGACCTCAAGTGATAGCTATGGTAGTTCTTTATGAGAGTTCATCTCGCAGCTATCACACTTTTTATAGCTGCCAAAGGTAAGTCTCATTTAGTTTGATGGAAGTGCTGTTGTTTTTTTTAAATGTTAGCGCTGATATTTAAATTTTAAATTAAAATTATAAAACTGCCTCTATAACTGAGAGCTTAAATGAGAGCTTTGCAAGCCTACAAGTTTCAAGGGATGTTCTTAGAGTATTAGAGAAGAATTATGAGTGTTAAGAGACGATCT